>PVJI01031470.1:0-13110 GCA_004026765.1 Micronycteris hirsuta
TTAGTGTCTTTTCATTTCAGCTTGAAGAACTCTTTTCAGCATTTCTTGAGAGGAAGATCTAGTGGTGATGAACTGCCTTAGGTTTGCTTGTCTGTGGAAGTATTTCTCCTTCATATCTGGATAGCTTTGCTGGGTAGAGTATTGGCATTTTTTTCTTTCAACACTTTGAATATGTTATTCTACTCTCTCCTGGCCTGTAGGGTTTCTGCCAAGAAATCTGTTCATGGCCTAATAGGGTTTTCTTTGTAGGTTACAATGTTTTCCCCTACCTTTGGCTGCTTTAAGATTCTCTTGATCTTGGATTTTTGACAGTTTCCTTAAAATGTGTCTTGGAGAAGGTATTTTTGCCCTGAGATCTATAAGCTTCATGAAGTTGGATGTCTAAATCTGTCCCAAGGTTTGGAGAGTTCTGTTATTATTTCTGTAAGTAAACTTTCTGCTCCCTTCTTCTACTAAAATCCCTGGATTCTAATATTTATACATTTTATTGAATCTTATAGATCATGTAGGCTTTCTTCACCTTAAATTTTTTTCCCTGTTCTCTACTGATTGGATTATTTCAAAATTTCTTTTTTAATGGAAATAATTTGAAAATTTAATCACAATACATTAATAAAAGTTCATGTATGCTATGATGCTGAAACAATAACATGCATAGAGATAAGGAGGTTAAGCATCTGAAACTAATATAACATTATATGTTAACTACAATTGAAGATAATAAACAAAAATTTAAAAGTCCAAAAAGAAGCTTAAGAAGGCAATAAAAAGAAGAATATACTACTCTAGGCCTTACATAAACAGGGGCTACCAGCTCCTGTCATTCCGAGTTGGCAAGCTGTACATAAAAATCCCATCCAGTGCTATGGAGACCATGGGCATGACTTCTGGTCTTTGGAAGGTGGTTTTGAGCACAGACACTGGGTAGACATGATGATGTCACAGGCTGGTTCACTGGCACCCAGTTCTTATATTACTAACACCAGAGCTCACAACCCTCCCCCCACCCCACCACAGCATAAACTCACCTGCCATGAGCACAGGGTCTTCTCTCTGCTCTGCAGCCCTTTGTGTCTTTAGAATATGTGATTCATAGGAACCGGTAGGAGGTTCTTGAACTTGGTGTTCCAGCCCCTACACTAAGCCTTTCTTGGGTCGTTATACATTGGTATCCCTCTTAAGATCTCACTTCAGGTACCATCTCTTCATCGACAACGTCTGTGGATGTGATGTCACCAAAATCCCAGATAATTAGTCTTCAGGGTCAGAAAAGAAGGTGTATCTGAGATGTGACCAAAATATGTATTTTTTATTGTTTATTTTATTACAGTTGTACCAAATTTTTCCCCATTTGCCCTTCTTCACCCATCCCATGTCCCAGTCCCACATTCAATTCCCACACTGTTGTCCATGCCCATGGGTCATTCATACATGTTTTTTGACTAATCCCTTCCCCTTCTTCTGCCATTACCCCAATCTGCCTCCCCTGTAACAGTTGTCAGTCTGTTCCATATTTCTATGTATTTGGTTCTATTTTGCCTGTTAGTTCATTTTGCTCGTTAGATTCCTCTTATAGGTGAGATCCTATGGTGTTTGTCTTTCACCAACTGGCTTATTTCACTTAGCATAATAACGTCTAGTTCTACCCATGCTGTTGCGAAGGGTAGGAGTTCCTTTTTTCTGCAGTGTAGTACTCCATTGTGTAAATGTACTACAGTTTTTTAATCCACTCATCTATGGATGGCCATTTAGGCTGTTTTCAACACTTGTCTTTTGTAAATAGTGTTCCTATGAACGTAGAGTTGCATAAGTTCTTTTGAATTGATGTTTCAGGATTCCTAGGGTATGTTCCCAGAGTGGAATCACTGAGATTGCTTATTCTGTCTTCCACATGATCTGCATGGGTGCAGATGGTCTCTACTGATATTTTTCCCTTTAATTCATTGAACTATTTAGGTCCTGATTTTCAGTTTGGTAATTTTTAATTTCTATTTCTTTGCTACATTTCTCATCTTGTTCACATATTTTTTCCCTGATTTTGTTGAGTTGTCTATGTTTCTTTGTAGCTCATTGAGTTTTCTTAAAAGATATTTTACATTCTATTATCTGCTAGATTGCAAGCTCTCATGCCTTTAAGTTCAGTTATTGAAGGATTATTGTTAACTGTTTGTTATGACATCTTCTTGATTCTTCGTGTTCTTTGTAGTTATAACTGGGATTCTCTCTAATCTGGTATTTATGTACCTGCATTGTACTTCTTCCTCCCTATTACGGCAATATTCTTAACTTTTTATGTCTTTTCTGGTTTTTATAACTCACTTGGCTGGCTGCCACAAATCTTTTGTTTTCCAGAAGGTGGTGCTATAACTCAAGTTTGTGGTTTTTTTCATTCCCGACAGTTTTTAGTCTGTTTTTGGGATAGTGCTACATACATAGGACTCACTTTTGCTGCCTCAATGAGAAGTGTGCACGTAGAGCTGGCAGTAGAGTGAGGAGAGTTGTGGTGTTGGAGGTGTCTGCAAGGCCAGTGGAGAGATCCTCAGGTGGAGTTCTCTCAGAGGCTCAAGGGGATGCTTCCTGCTGAAGCCCTTAGTGCAATGCCCTTTGATATTCTTATCCGCCTCTTTTCTGATCTCTCTCACCCGTCATAGAGGTTCCACCTCAGTGTCTGAGTGGATTTCTCTAGCAATATCCCCTAAAGCCGAGGTTGGCAGGCCCTCACTCATTGTTGAACCCCTTGCTGGGGGTGGTTGGGGGGGCAGAAGGGTGAGTGTCACCACCTGATAATTCAGTCCTGAGCAGTGTTTCCTTGGGGGAAGAGGGACATTGGCAAAATCTCCTTTGTCTCCCATGAGCAAACTTGCTTTTTTCGTTTTTTCACCAAGAGTGTGCTGAAATCTCCTCTTGTCTGTATTTGCTCGAGGCTTCAATTCTGGGTTTTACCTGACCATGTCTGGGAAGGGTTGGGACATGTTTGCTTACTCTGCTGGTTCTGTAGCTCACATTGTTGTTTGTCTGCCTATTACTAGATGAAAAGGTGGGTGAGACTCCTTCTGTGTCCCATGGCTCATGTTGCTGGATACCACAGCTTTCACAGAGGTACTTTTATAATTAGTTCTTAGGAAAAAGGTGACAAAAAGCTGGACTGCCTAATGCCAGCTTGATGCTGACCTCACTTCCCATGACTTCAATTACAAGGTTAATAAGATGTGGATGTAATGTACATCATGGTAACTATAGTTAATAATACTGTGTTGTGTATTTGAAATTTCCTAAGAAAGTTCCTTAAGCATTCTAACCACACATAGACAAAAAGTGGCAATTATGTGAGGCGATGGTCTATTAATTAACCTATTGGTTATTATAAATATTATACATATTTTGCATCTCAAATCATCACTGTGTATATTTTAAGAATACATAATTTTATCTCAATAAAGCTGAGAATAAGGCCCTAGCTAGTGTGGCTCAGTGTACTGTGTGCCGGTCTGTGAACCAAAGGGTTGCTGGTTCGATTCCCTGTCAGGGCACATGCCTGCTTGCAGGCCAGGTCCTGGTAGGGGGCAGCATGAGAGGCAACCCCACATTGATGTTTCTCTCCATCTCTTCCTCCCTTCCACTCTCTCTAAAAAATAAATGAATAAAATCTTTAAAAACTAAAAATAAAAAAACTGAAAATAAGGATAACAAGGAGGTACTATAAACAACTCTATACAAATTTGATGACATGATAAAGATCAATTCTTAAAAAAATACATTAAGCTTAGTAGAAATGAAATCTATAATTTGAACAACTCTATAAGGATTCAACATAATATAAATGTCAATTCACCCCAAAGTGATATACAAGCTTAATAGAATTTCTATCAAAATCCTAGCAATTTTTTTTATGTAGATGAACAAAATTAATCTAAAATATGTATGGGAGAGCATAATAATTATATAAGATTCTAATTAGTTAATTAACTAATGTTAATAAAAGGAGTGATTGCAGAGGCAGATGTATATTCAATGAATTATCAGTAACAATAAATACTGAATTTAAAGAGAATGCTTTTAGTTTTTGCCTGTTGAGTATGTTGCTGGCAGTGTTTGTCATATATGGCCTTTGTTACATTTAGGTATGTTCCCTCTATGCCCATTTTGTTGAGAGTTTTTATCATAAATAGGTGCTGGGTTTATCATGCTTTTTCTGTATCTATTGATGTGATCATGTGGTTTTTATCCTTTATTTTGTTTATGTGGTATATCACATTATTGATTTGTGAATATTGTACCAATCTCACATTCCAAGAATAAATCCCACTTTATCATGCTGTATGATCTTTTTGCTGTATTGGGTTTGCTAATATTTTGTTGACAATTTTAGCACCTATGTTCATCAGGTATATTGGCTTATAATTTTCTTTTTTGTAGTGTCTTTATGTGGTTTTAGACTTAAGATAATGCCGGCCTTGCAAAATGAGCTTGGGAGTCTTTCTAGTGTTATTTACAATCACCAAGATATAGAAGCAGCCAAAGTGTCCATCAGTAGATGAGTGGAAAAAGCAGCTATGGGACATGTGCACAATGGAATAATGCTACTCAAGTTTTACCCTTGCAACAGCACAGATGGCCATGGAGAACAATATGTTAAGTGAAATAAGCAAGCCTGAGAAAAACAAATACCATATGATTTCACTTATGTGGAATATTGAACAAACTCAACAAACAAAAAAAGAACAGACTCATAGATAGAGAGCAGGCTGCCAGCTCTGGGGGTAGGTGTTAGTGGGTGGAAGGATTGAGCAAAAAGGAAAAAGGATTCCTGGACATGGACAACAGCATGGTGATTGTTGGGGGAGAAGGGTATAAGGGGGATTAAGGTAATGGAAAAAATACAATTCAAAATAAAGTAAAATAAAAAATAATTGGAATTTAAAGTGATAGATATAGTGATAGGATAATTAATGAAGTAAAGAAAGATCTTCATGCTGAAGATTTGGAACAAGTGACTTTTAAATGTAAGAAAAGAGAAAGATTAGAGAAAATAAGAAATAAAAATTGAGCCATTAAACATGGATCCATTCATTGTAACAGCCATTACATTGTGCTCTACAGGGAAAGAGTAGTTGGAAAGAGAATGGTTGAATGAAATTATAGAGAAAAATTTTCCTGGTGGTCAATAACATTTTAATCATGAGGAAAAATCAAGATACAAAATAGAAATGATTCAATATATAATAGTAATTTAACACTAGTATAAGTAAATATAAAATTCTACATAATTCCTAAGGCTGATTATGTATCAATGTACAAATATATAAAAACAGGAGCAAATATAAGCAGAGACATTGAAATAAAGAACAAACTGACAGTAACCAGAGGGGAGCAGGGAGCGCAATAACAAGGGAAAAAAGGGGAAGGGTCATCAAGGAACATGTACTAAGAACCCATTGACAAAGCCAAAGTCGGCTAGGACTGAGGGTGGCAGGTGGGTGTGTGGGGCTGGGGGAAGTCGTGGTGAAAAATGGAGACAACTGTACTTGAACAAAACATACACATAAACAAACCAACAAACAAAAAACCCAGGCATTTTATTGGAAGTCTTAGATATAAACAGATGACATTACTCCAGGAAAAATGATTTCTAATAGAAAATCATATAGTTGGGAAAGAAATTATTCACGTGTGAGAGAAAAATCAATACGATTGGGGAAACGAAAGTACAATGAATGTACTTAACACTACTGAACTGTACCCTTAAAATAGTTGATATGTTCAGTTCTATATGTATTTTACAAAAATTAGGAAAAATAAAATAAGAAATTATAAACAAAAACAAAAAATATATATTGAAGGTAACCACAAACAGTAAAGAAAACAGATAAATCCCATTGAGAAGTCAAACATAATGAACACTTTTGAAAGAAAGCTACTGAAGTCACTATTGAAATATTTAATTGTTTTAATAACAAATAAGTTGAAAAATAGAGCAGCATAACTCAGTTTAAAATCATAATGTATGAAGAATATGTGAGATGTCTTATTAAAAATATAATTTTCTATTGAAATGTAACATGAGATTCTATGTCAAGAAAATCACACATACACAATTAAAGAGCAACATAAAATTGGGAATGATATTTGCAACACATAACAGTTAATATACATAGAAATATCAATAATATACAGTCTAGACAATACTCTAAGTAGGTAAAGATTTGTACAAAAATGCATTTTGCATCAGAGTTGTGAGTTTATTTAAAAAGGAACAGCATAAATTTATAATAAAAATTGCAGAATCATATAATCAGTTCAAGTAAGCATGTTTAATAGTGGAAAATGTTGTTAGAAATTACAAACAAGACTTCAAATGTTAGGATGGATGTCAAGTTATGATGAAAGGCTCCAAAGGGAAATAATACCCAGTTCCCCAAATAATGATGCAAGTTGATAATTATTGCGATAAAAACTTACTTTAAGTTTTCAATTATCAATTTAATTTGAAAAACCACATGTAAAGAATGTTTTATATTTGTGAACACACCAGAATATAAATATATTTAGGAGATATACATAAGAAATTTCTGACAGGGTATAACCTGAGATATTAATGGTGGTAATTACATGTAAGTTTACCTTTTCTATATTCTTAATTTAATTTTTCTTTATAATAATAGCAAATCACTTAAGGTAAAATATGTTACAGAAGGAGAAAGGGTGTAATTGTATTCTGTTAGTAAGTCTTACATTCGCAGCTATAGATATATTTTTATTATTTATTTATTTATTTTTATGGCTGGACCTTGAGAATATCATGTTAAGCAAAATAAATCAGACTGAAGAAGTTAAGAACCTTATGATTTCACTCAAATGTATCATATAAAACTGAAAGCAATACATGAACAAATAAGAAAAACGAACAAAAGCTCACAGACACAGAAAACAGTATGGTGGTTTCCAGAGGGAAGGAAGTTAGGCTTAGTAAAGTCTAAAGGGGGTCAAATATATGATGGCAAAAGATGATTTGACTTTGGGTGGTGGGCACACAATGTAATATGCAGGCTACGTATCATAGAAATGTACACTTGAACTTGTATAATCTTATTAGCAACGTCACCCCAATAAGTTTAATTTAAAAAGATGTTATAGAATAAAAGGGAAGAAAATGGAAGCTTATTCTTTTTCACTTTCTTTTTTTATTTATTGGGTGATATTAGTTAATAAGATTAAAGGGATGACATTTAATTTTTATTTTGTGTAAAAGTGCTGTGTTGAATGTAATTTTGAATTTTCAGTTCCCTGAGGACATTATCCCTACTGCTGCATGTTTCAGGATCCTTGCCAAAAGATTACATGAAAGATTCATTAATGACTTTGAAACCAAATTCACCTAGGACTAGTGTTTATTCACTTGGTCCTGCTTGGCACGTAAAACAAACATCAATTTTGTTGTAAAACATTCCCACTTTTTGTAGGAAGACACAAATATCATGTCTGCCTAAACCAGAGAGTTCCTGATATTTCCTCAGACCTTGGAGTAGCAATTACATTTTACAATCACACAAATTTCTTGGCAGGAAAGTCTTGGCCATACGATAGAAATGACATGACCAGGTAAATTGATGCCATCCAAGGGCTGCCTGTTAGGTGAGTATGGTCCAGAGAAAGAGTGACCAGAAGTCCACATACAAGCTCATGCAAATATGCTCTTCTTCATCCTCCCAACCCTGAGGGTGCTCAGGGGTAAATAATCAGCTGAAACCACCATGTCTGTGGTTTTTCAGAGGCTTAGAAAATTATTTTCTCTGGGAGATGTGAATAGTTAATTAAATTATGGTGAAAGAAATGAGTTCACAATTTTAAGTTGACTAAAGACTTTGAGACGACAGCTAGAGGGGTGGGGAGACATGTGGGGGTAGAGGGATTGAGCAAAAAAGAAAAAGAACTCATGGACATGAACAACAGTGTGGTTATTGTTGGGGAAAGGGAGGTATAAGGGGACTAAATGGTAATGGAAAATACAATGAAGATTACATTACAAAAAGACTTTGATGGGGCTGGCTTTGTGCATAAATAAATTGCAGGACACCTAAAAGTAGGTAAAATGAAGGACTTCTAGAAACAACCTTGAATTGGAATATTTCTCCTGATATATTTAAGATACCTACAATCTTTAAAAATAACTGCAGTAATAGAAGAGCTATGATTTGTCAAGGACAGTTTGCTCTCAGCAGACCTCTGTCCTCCTTTCTCCTTTCTGAGATGTATTTCCCAGGAGTCAGCTCCCACTTGCTAGCAATGTGACTCACAGCTAATGGTACAAGAAGGGGAAGGAGTTTGCAGTGAAAAACGAGATCTGTCTTCTCTGGTAGCCGTCCGGGCTTCCACCCAACCTGGTTCTGCTGAGCTCACATGCTATGCTGGTTTGGAACAATAAAGTAAACTAAATTTGAAAAAAAAATGTTTGAAACTCTAAAAGACAAAAGAAATAAATAGATATCAGATGATAGTGTCAACTTATTTTTCAAGATATTTAGGAACAAAGACATGACTTAGAGCTTTCAGATTTGTGTAAGGCACCAACGAGATATCTTAGGACTGAAAAAAAAGAGGCAAGTGGATTGCATATAATCCTTTCTTGTATGTCCAGTTTATTATTTTATTTAATTATTTTAATTATTTAATTTATTGTTAATATTTATTTAATGTATTGTTACTTCTGTGATGCTCACATCCTTGAAAGTGCTCCCAGCTTGTCCTAAAACATTAAAGCAGGGTCAGTTTTTTGTGTCTTTAAAGGGGTTCATAAACTCTGAAAGATTTACTACAGGAAATGGGCTGTTGGTAGGTAGAGAGTATCTCCCATTCTGAAGGAAAGGAATATTTTAAAGTAATCAAGTGAAACCTTCACATAGCCAGTTAATTGAAATTTCTAAAAGGAATTTCCCCCCAAATTATTATTATTTTTTAAATATAACACTTTAATATTAGTGCACTAATATTAGTATAATCCTATTATGTGTTTTTATGTATATTATCTCTGTGACAATCAATAACAATTACTATACATAAATGAATACATATTTGTCTGATATTTTCCTCTATATTGCCTTTCTTCTTTTTTAGAGGCAATTTTAGTTTTAAATAAAATATCAGATACAAAATTCAGTCAAAGAAATTTTGAACAAATTTTTTGTTTGTTTTTTTGTTTTTTTATTACTTTATTGCTGTTCAATTACAGTTGTCTGCATCCTCTCCCCTCCCCTCACCCCCTCCAAACCCACCTCCCTCCCCTGCCTCCATCCTCCCCCTTGGTTCTGTCCATGTATCTTCTATAGTGGTTCCTGAAAACCATTCTCCCCATAGTCCCCTTCCCTCTCCCTTGGAGATAGGCTCTTTAGAAAAGTAATACATTTAAAATGAACTCATTAAAGGGGGTCTAACAGAATATGACTGTTGTCCTCATGAAGAAAAGGAAAACTGGTGACAGTTACGTACACAGAGAGAACACCATGTGAAGATGAAGGCAGAAATGAGGGGCAGGGATGCTTCTGAAACCCAAGGAATATGAAAAATTGCCAGCAAACCGCCAGAAGCTCAGAGAGAGGCCTGGAAGAGATTCTCTCTCACAGGCACCAGAAGGAACCCACCCTGATGACACTGTGATCTCAGGCCTCCAGACTCCAGAACTGTGAGACAATACATTTTTGCTGCTTTAGCCACACAGTTTGTGGTGCTCTGTTACAGCAACCACAGCCAACTCACACACTGGCAAGAGAGCAGAGGAAAGCTGGAATGGTAGTTAATGGAAGTGACATTTGTGGGAAGTAAGGTAGCATATCATGCAGTTATTTGGTAGAAGAGCATTCTAGGGAAAAGGAAGTAACAGTACAAAGATATTGAGATAGGAGCATGCTTGCTGTGTTTGATGATAAGAAAGAATAACAAGGCCAAGGCACAGTGAGCAAGGGAGGAGGGAGATGAGGTCAGAGAAGCAAGGGCTGTGCGGATCATGTAGGGTCTTGTTGGCCACTCTAAGGACTTCAGCCTGTACTGCCAGTAACTTGGGAAGCTTCTAGAGTGTTTTAGGATATGAACAATGTGACCTGACTTTTGGTTTTGAAAGTATCGTTCTGGATGCTGCGCTGAGAATAGGCTGTATAGGACAAAGGCAAAAGCAGAGAGACAAGTCTGGAAGCTGCTGAAATAATCCAGGTGGGAAATGATGATGGTGTCTAGCCCAAGGGTGGGAGTATTGGAGGCTTGGGAGTGGTCAGATTCTGGCTATATTTTGAAGGTAGAGGCAGCAGGTTTGGCTGTTGGATTGAACATTGGATGTAAACAAAAGAGAGAGGTCGAAGATGACCCCAAGGTTTTTGGTCTGAATAATTAGAAGGATGGAATTTCTGTATACTAAACTGAAGATAACTGGAATTTTTTTTTTTTTTTTTGGTGGGGCGAGCCAGAGTTTGGATTTGGCTACATTAAGTTTGAATTGTCAATTAGAAACCCAAGTAGAGGTGCTAAAATAGGCAACCATTTTGTCAGTCTTGGAGGAGATGGACCATGGAGGAGATGGATGGAGGAGATGGAGGAGATGGATCGAGGTCTTAACTTCGGAAGAAGCAGCTAACTTCGGAAGTCTGAACTTTGGAAGAAGCAGCTAAAGAAAACGAGGCAGCAGTTCAGTGTTGGCTAAGAAGGCTTGTGTGGTACTGTAGCTTCACACAGACTGGAATAGAATGTGCATATCCTGGCACAGAACCAGGGTGGGAGATTTGGGGAAAGGGTTATTGATACATTTTTTTTCTTTAACTGCACCTGAAAAGTAAGACTATTTCATCATTAACATGTTAAGCGCAGAGCCAATTTTGCTGGGCTTTCCGTTCAGGCGGCAGGCTGGCGAACACTTGACAGGTGTTGAGTTAGTGTATAAACAGGTGCACAGTGGTGCAGTCAATGCAAAACTTCATTAAAATGACAACATTTATTTTTTAACCTTGATACTGCTGGTCCCATCACTGACGCTGCCCAAATGAAAAGTCCACTGTCAGTCCCTGGGGACTGACACTGTGCTTAATGTGTTAACCTGATGGTCTTAAAAGTTCTCAAATCTGTGCTGCATCTGATGGGGTTAAGAAGGACTAGAAGAGCACTGGCTGGTGTGGCTCAGTGGATTGAGTGCCAGCCTGCAAACCAAAGGGTTGCCAGTTCGATTCCTAGTCAGGTACATGTCTGGGCTGTGGGCCGGGTCCCCAGTGGGGGGCGCATGAGAGACAATTACACTTTGATGTACTCTCCTTCTTTTTCTCTCTCCCTCCCCTTCTCTGAAGATAAATAGATAGAATCTTTAAAAAGAAAAAAAAGAAGGACTAGAAGAAACTGTTTTCCCTATCTCTATTGGTTGCTACAAGACACATTGCAATACGAGTACTTAAAAAGAGATGGATGGTTAAAATTTGTTAATGTTTATTTAGCATTGTTCATTACAATCCTGTATCGCATACTTGAAATTTGTTAAGAGGGTAGATCTTAAGTGTTCTCACCACAAAACCAAAAAGAAAAACCAAAAACAGGTAGCTATTAGGTTGGCCAAAAAGTACACTTAGTTTTTTCTATAAAAGATACACTTTTCATTTTCACCGGTAACTATTGATTTGGATATTTTGAGTATGTCGGTTATCTCCTGCTATTGGCTTCTAGTGGGTAGAGGCCAGGGGTGCTGCTAAACATCTTCCAATGTATAAGACAGCCCCACAGCAAAGAATTATTTGGCTAAAATGTCAATAGTATTAAGAAACTTTGTAAACCACTTTTGACATGCTTGATCAGTCATAGCACCTTCTGCATACACTGCACAATGCAAAGTTTTTTTGCATTTCAGTTGTGTTTTTAGTTTTCTTGAAATAATAAAGCATAATATGTCATGTTGCATATCTCCTTCCATGTTCAATATTAAAATGGCTACACAAAAATTCACTAGCCTTGCTAAGTTAAAAAAATGCATGCTGATATGACAGCGGTCACAATACAATCTAACAAAATTGTTTTGAATGAAGTTAAAGAAATCTAAGCAGTACTAGAGCCATAGTATGGGAAAAACTAAATGAACTTTTTGGCCCACCCAACATATGAGGTGATGGATGTGTTAATTAACCTTACTGTGGTAATTATTTCACAATACATATGTATATCAAATGATCACATTGTACTCTTAAACATACATTGTTGCATGTCAGTTATATCTCACTAAAGCTGGAAAACATAAAACTACAGTCATACCTTGGCACTCATTGACTTCAGAACTCGTCAAACCTTGTGCTCCTTGCCTTTTGACAAGAAAAAAAAAATGTTTCAGCACTTGGTGCCTGCTTGAGACTGCCGTCACACTTGCTACCCCACAAGAGAAAATGCATCATCCTTAGGTACTTGTGGGTTTTGGCACTTGTCACAAGTTCTGGAATGAATTAATGATGAGTACTGAGGTACCACTGTACTTTGTGGTTTTCCCCTTGTAGCCACATACATTGCTAACATTTTATTTAATATATATATTTGGTACACAATATTATATTAGTTTCAGTTGTATAGTATAGTGATTCAGCATTAATAAACCTTGTGATATGATCACTGCACTAAGTCCTGTGATCATCTGTTACCATGCGAAGTTGTCCAATATTATTGGCTATATTCCTCTTCACCTATTCCTCACCTTCCTCCCTCCTGGCAACCATCACTTTGATCTCTTTTTTTTATTAGTTTGTTTTTTTTTGTTTGTTCTTATTTTTTTAAAAAAGATTTTGTGTATAAGTGAACATACAGTATTTGTCTTTCTTTGTCTGACATTCACTTAGTATAATATCTTCTCAGCTCATTCATTTTGTCACATGTGTCAAGATTTAGTTTTTTTTATTTTTATATATATAAACATCTTTATCCAATTGTTGATTGATGGACACCTAGGTTGCTTCCTGTCTTGGCTATTGTAAATAATGCTACAATGAACATAGGGGTGCATATATCTTTTTTTAAAATAATTACTTTATTGTTGTTCAATTACAGTTATTTGCAACGTATCCCCTCCCCCATCCCTTCCCCTTCTACCCCACCTCCCTCCCAAGCCTC
>PVJI01031471.1:0-13180 GCA_004026765.1 Micronycteris hirsuta
TTACTGAATATTTTCTTTGGATTTACACTTTCATGAGACTGGATGCATGTGAAAGCTACTGATCATTTCTGCTCTTCTAAATCAGGATTGTAAGAATATTTGCAAACATATAAAGATGGGTTTGAATCTCAGTTTTCCTTTCCCTTTTCTTAGGTAGTTGCCTTGGGCAACTTACATATCTGACCTCAATTATTTCATCCATCATACAGGATGAGGATATTTCTAGGTTATATATTTGTAGTGAGTTTCAAATGAGGCACAATGTGTAGAACAAGGAATACATTTTCTAGCATATAGTAAATACTCAGTAGATGGCAATTTTTCTATTACTATTAATAGAAATGATGATACTAGTAACAATAGGAATAATAATAATAGAATAATAATAAACCATTACCAGGGAAAAGTATATTTTCTCAGACACACTATACATGTGAAATAGAAATGTTTAAGCATTTTTTCCTTTAGAAGTCGTCATCTCCAGAGAAAACATAGAATGAGGTTGCAGTATGCTTCCTGTAATGCCCAGAACAAGCTTTGGTTCTCGCCTAAGTGTTTTGACATTGCGTAGTTGGGTAGTAAACAAATCATGTCACATGCTTGGCCTGTACCTCTTAATAACTTTGAAAAACCACTAGAGGGTGCTACTTTGTTAGAAAAATAAAAGCATCTCCCAACAGGAGCAGTCAGTCTGCAGCTGCGACGGCTGATTGTTAGGGGCCGGAACTGGGCTCTCTGCTGTGAGTATCCGGATACAATTTATTCGTTTATCAGTTATCTCAGAAGTAAATAGCAATAGTTTAAGTAAGCCACAAAGTTGATTCAAATAAAAACCGATCCTTTTAGCAAGTTAAGGTTCATACCAATTTTGTTATTTAAAAAAATCTGTGAGTATTTCTTACCAAACAAAATTGTGAGGCTATATGACTTTTCTTATGAGAGACAAGGTGGATTAAGCTTGTGTGTTTTGTTTTGACTAGATATCTGTTGTCTTAAGTTTGGTGCAGTGATTTTCATCTGCCTTTAGTAGTTTTTATTTTAAGGATCGGTGAAAATGACGATCTTCTTGTATTATTTCAGTGATTCAAAGGTTATAAATATATTCAGGTGGGTAAGGTGCAGCTAAACTAAGTATGCGACCTTCATGTTTGTTACTCTGGGTTTAAAGTGATTGTTATGTCCGTGAGAGGTTGTGTGACGTGTCGGACTCAATTATGAATCGCAGCCTTTAGCCTGTAGTTCATATTAAGCGGCAAGTGCATCTTTGCAGAACCAATTATCTAAGGAGAAAACACAGTCAGCATGGGTTTAGTCAAAAGACTTCTGCAGATAAACAATTTTGTTTTCAGCTGACTATGAGGTAATGCTAGAGATAGAAAACTGTCAATAGTTGGACGAGAGGAAGAAATAAATGGGGATATCTGAAAAATCCTAATTCTCCAATGGAAGTGAACTACACAAAAACTGGGGGTTCTCAGTGTTACATTTTTGATCACTGAGAGAGAATTTAGCTTTCTGAGGGATTTTTTTCATACTACATGATACTTCTGAAATATGAGTGGGGGAAGGGCTTTTTTATTTGACTTGCATAAGTGAAAGGAACAACTGAAATGTTTCAAACAGAATTATCTGGAAGACTTTAGCTCATCAAGTCTTCTGAACTCCTTATAGCTAAGGAAACTAAAAAATAAGTCTGGGTTGGATTTAATGATTAAGTATAATATACTGGCTCATGGTATATGTGAGTGTACTCCACATATCACTTGAATACAACTTCAGAAGGTCATGTGAGTCGAGAGCTCAGTCTTATCCCACTTTAATTTTTAGCGTTAATCCAGCTTGTTTAGCTTGTTTTTGTTTTGGAACAGTTTTTGTGAGTCTGTAGGTTTTGGGGGTGGTATGGGCTGGAACCAGGGGGCTCTGGTTATTATTCACTGTTGAGATGTTGTCGGCTCCTCCCTTCAGATCCTGTACAGAGAATTTGAGGCTGGCAGCAACTGAGTGACACTAAAGTGTGAAGATATATTTTTCTTTTATGTTTTTCATTAATATACAGCATGTCTTTCCCTTACTTTAAGTTCATTTGGTGATAGGAATAAGACGACATTGGGTTTTCTCATTGTCCATGTTAGGGGAGTAAGGCCACTCTAAATTATCCTTCTCTGGATGACCAAAAAGGGTATTGTTGATTCTGAGCAGTGTTTTTCCTGAGAAAAATACCGCTGTGTCAGTGTGCCAGCTGTATGAATGCATGGGATACAGAAAATAATATTGAACTGAAGGAAGGTGGGGGTTTTAAGCCCACAGGTTCTGATCTGTCTCTCCCAACTGTGGCTAATGATTTTACCTTGAATAAACCATAGACATGACCAAGCATTCATTTTGTCTGTTTGTTTTTGTAAGAAAGAACAGTGTACATTTGGTTTGTATCAGAGAATTGTTGAGAGTGACATATAAAAAAATGCCCGAAAACTATGAAGGCGAATGGAACTGTGGCCACAGTCTGTGACAATGTTTGTTAGATTAACTGAACTATTAACAAAACACCCTGCTTGCTTTCCCACTCTTTGATTTTCTTCAACATTCCAACTTCT
This sequence comes from Micronycteris hirsuta, assembly GCA_004026765.1. Taxonomy (NCBI): domain Eukaryota; kingdom Metazoa; phylum Chordata; class Mammalia; order Chiroptera; family Phyllostomidae; genus Micronycteris; species Micronycteris hirsuta. Next base: position 2,595 of record PVJI01031471.1, read on the forward strand.
CATTCTATACAGTGCTGTCTTGCAAATAACCATATTGAATGTTTCAGCCTGACAGCCGATGCTAAAGTTATAATGATGCGGGAGGTAGAAAAACGTAGTTTATCCTCTCGTGTAATGTACAGTGTAGATGCCAACACCTCGCACTGTGTTTTTGCTTTCTTCCTAACTTTTTCACAAACTAACTCCTGCTTTAAGGCACTTTATAGTTTTGGCCTCTTAAGCGTAGAGGCGCAAATAATCCAAGGGATCCTCTTTACAGACTTAAAACCTAAGTATATGTGAAATTGGAAATGTTTGGAACTGTACTTGGAACTCATATCGTTTGCTCAGATTTTCTCACTTGGAAACTTGAAGGGAGCAAAGTTTTCAGTAGTTTGCTTTGGTGTGGCTCCATGGCACCCAAACGCTGGATGTAGGCTTCCCCTCATTACCTTACTGGATGGAGCATTGTGAGGGAACCCTCTTCTTTTTCCTTGTGCATCCTTAAATAAGCCCAGTAAGAGACAACCTTGGTTTCCCTGCCTCAATTAATCATATATATGTATATATATGTATATTTTAATCTTACCTGTATGTATGAATTAAGATAGAAATCAAAGAGATCAAAATACAACCTTTATCCTTTATGATCGGTAAAATTAATATTGTAGAATTCGACTTAGGAAGGGGCAACAATAGCATCCTACTGCCAAACTCCTGACTCTTTCAGAGATAGGCAGCTCAGAAGATCCGGCTCCTGTTCCACCTGAAGGATGGGTGGAAAGTGTATATCCCCTCAGGGCAGCTGGCTTCCTGGGGATATAGGAAAAGGGCGGAGCTATGCCTACCTAGTTCTCCCAAACTCATCAGTCAGCTAACTGACTCTAACTTTCTGGGGTGAGAAATCTTGGGAAAATCCCATTAGAAAAACAGGAGTGGTAGAAAGAATGTCACCACCTCCCACACCTCAAAATATTCTTCAGGGGCTTGTTTTCTCACTTTATGGAGCTTAACCATCAAGCTGTGGAAAGTAGGGTTGGGGCTGTCATCCTAGAGGAGAACACCTGCAGTCTATCAAGACAACCTGCTTCCACTGTCACTAGGCTGCTGTCCTACCACCTGTCTCTGGCTTTTTGTGGGTCTGCCTGGGACACATGGGGGAGAGACATCTTATTCCCCGAGAAGGGTTCAAAGGAGTCAGTCTATGCTAAAGCTGAAAATTCTCTCCTTTCCATTCCCAACTCAAATTATTATCCAGCTACATTGTCTAAGCTTATCAAAAGTTTTACAATGATACCGAATGGCCATATGGGGCTGTTCCATTCCAGTAAGAACATGCCAAAAAACTAAATGCCTTAAATTTAAATATAAACCTCTGCTTATTATTAAATTCCTCAATAAAAATTAAAGTACAGAGTTAAACTCCCTTGAATTTTGCAGTTTAAATGAATTAAAACCCAGAATCAAATTATTTTATGTTTGTGATTTCAGAGAAATTAGTGAAAGAAAATCATCCTTTCCAATTTCTTATTCTGATCAGCCTCAGCAGGGAGTCTGGATGACTGGCTAGAATAAGTTTCCTTCAACAGCTCAGCCTGGGTTATTTCTCATGGAATGGGTGTAGTTCCTTCATAGCCTTAGGAATTGTGTTCATTCATTGCCAAGTTTCTGATGTACCTAATTTTTAAAAAAGGAGTTCACAAGATTATTTCAGCATTGGGCTTACTTCCACAAAATTTAGACCAAAAAAAAAAAAAAAAATTCCTTAGCCCCTGGAGCAGTTTTTCCAGGAAGAATTGTGCTCCTCCAATTCAGTATCCAGTGATGTTAAAGATTCTAGAAGACTCAATGAGATCTGAGAACAGGGTGGACAGTCTTGATTTTAGTCTGATGCCACTCTGTCTATACTAGTTTTTCAGGATATGTGACTTGGGAGCTTGGATTCAATTGAGAGGCATCGCCTATAACATATATTACTTTGACCCTAGGGAATTACTGGATCTCGAGAGAAAAATCCATTTGTGAAATGATCTCTTCTCCTAAAAAGGGGTATTTGAGACATGCTGGGCAAGCTGAGGAGTTTGCAAGGGTTTCTGTATTCTTACTTAGCACCCCATTGGGCCTTTTGTTGGGGGACATCCCTATGATGATTTAGTGAAGACTCTCTCTAGTGACCAGCCCCGCACTCTCTTCTGTGCCACAGTGGGTGGTTCCGCTGCTCTTACTATGTAATTGTGTAGCCCTAAGAACTCGTTCACCTAGAGAAAATTTCTCCCCTTCATCCTTACTCCAGCTGGTGAAACAACTTTAGCAGATTTCTGAACTCCTGCAGTCGTTATTTCTTGAAGCGTGTCGTCTTAGGAGAGTAAGTAAAAACAGGTCTCTTTCTGTGTTCTTCAAGAAAATGTTATCTGGCTCCTCAAAATTAAAGCTAGAGTCTCACACTTGTGTGCTCTGAAAACACTTACAGAACTTAGACACTTGTACACTTAAAAACAATGCCTATGTTCATGGTTGTGAAACTGTAAAATCAACAAAAATCGTTTCACCCATTGTCTACAAACAATAGGTAGTTCAGGATCACATGGTAGCAGCCAGTTTCTGAAGGTCTTGGTCGCCCATGTGACTTTATTTAAGGCCTGGGAAGCCCTGCCTGTGTAAATGCTTCCTCTCACTGTATAAAAATAGCCACATACCTGTGGACAAGCCACCGTAAGCTGCAGTTCCCCACCAAACGCAAAACCTCATTGTGACCTATCCATTTAAAGTTCAAGATTTAGAGCTACTACTTAGGCTGCAGTGATTATAGGCATGCCACACAACTGTGAAAACTAGTTGCATGGTGCAGCACAAGCCCCTGCGAACAACCAAAGTCAACAAGTGACATAGCCTGACCCCACCCAATGCCTTAAGATTCTGTGTTACTTTCACCCATCGAGTTGCACACCATGTCTCTTTCTCAGAATTCCTGGATCATGACACCATATCCTGACACTCTCTTGAATTGAATTTCTAATCTGTGGCCAGAGGCAGAGTCTGCCCTCCAAACCATGGGATTTGGAATAAGGGAACTGAATGCCTACACTCTGTTGTTAGCTGGACCACAAGAGAGGGGCAGGCTGGAGAAGCTGGTCTTCTCATGTCCAGTTCTTTTCTGAAACTCACCAGTCAGGTAACTTACCCCATCTTCATGCACAAGAAGTCATAGGTATTTAGGACAAACCTTGGGGAAGTTCTATTCCCCCTTAACAGGACTTGATTGGATTTTCTCCTCACCCTGCTGTGGCCTCCATTGATAACCTATACTTGAAGCCAGTTCCACTCTTTAGAATGAAAAACCCAAACCAAACAAATATACACAAAAGATTTATGGGTTCTAAGTAATTGAGAAGCTCAACAGTTGAATGGCTCAACAGATGCATCACCAATTTCAATTCTGCTGCAGAATTTTCCCCAGGCACTTTACATATGGTGACTGTAATGGATCTCTTCAGGCGCTCAGTGGAACACATTTCTGGAAATGCTTGGTTAGGTCTCATTCTCCAAAAGCAAGTTGGAAAGATTTCAAATAACATGAGTGGGAAAAAATGGAATGAATAGAAAAATGATTCACAGTGTGCACTGATATGGGAAGATGTAATTACATTAAGTGAGGTAATAGTTGTGAACGCTCTTGAAAAACTTGAAAAATACCATATGAAGGTAAAACTTTAGCTATTTATTCTGTGCAAATAAATTGAAATTTGAAGTCCATGGTTCCAATCATAACAATTTTGGTAGGAACTTTAAAATCTATTTCTACTCTCTCCTAAAGAAGCAGTGGTCTCGAAGTGGTAAATGATCTCTAAGCCTTACAGTCTATGGTCAACAACATAATGAATGGTTAAGTGGGACTAGAGAAAGTATGGTTCTGTTTTTTTTAAAATTAAATTTATCGGAATGACATTGGTTAACAAAATTAGTTAAGTTTCAAGTGTGTAATTCCGTGACACACCATCTGTGTACTGTGTGTGCTCACTACCCAAAGTCAAGTCATCTTCTATCACCATATATTTAACTCTCTTTACTATGCCCCACCCCCTTCTGTCTGGTAACCACTATACTGTTGTCTGTGTCTATGAGTTTTTGTTTGTTTTTCTTGTTTGCTCATTTGTTGCTTTCAGTTTTATATCCCACATATGAGTAAACCATATGGTTCTTAGCTCTTTCTGATTGACTTATTTTGCTTAGCATGTTGTTATTTAATATTCTCAAGGTCTACAGATGTTGTTACAAACGTCAGTATTTCATCTGTTCTCATGGATGAGTAGTATTCAATAGTATGTATGTACCACATCTTCTATATCCAAAAATCATCTATCAAAGGACGCGTCAGTTGTCTCCATGTCTTGACCACCATGAATAGTGCTGCAATGAACAGAGGGGTGCACATGTCTTTGTGAATAAATGCTTTCAAATTTTTTGTGTAGATACCCAGAAGAGGGTTTGCTGGGTACTGTGGTAATGAGAGGTGCCAGAAGCTGCTATTTGCCTAGATTCATGTGAAATTCAAGCCACAGGGCATGAGACCCAGACAAAGATGAAAACTTGATCATAGAAAAATCTTAGTAACATCAACTGTAGATATGAAGGAAAAGAGATATGTATATTTTGGAACCTAAAAGGAATTAATTCCTGCTTTTGTTTTTATAATGTTAGGAAGTTATTGGGGTAGCAATGCCTTCTTCAGAAAAGAAATGACAAAACAATAATATAGAATGCTCCAATCTATCTATGTCCTTCTATTCCTATATAAAATTATTGTACATAACGATTTTATCCAGAGAATGAATTAACAGCTTATTTAAAATGTTAGTTCAGTGATGCATTCCCCTATGTCCTAATGAAATATCTATCCCCTTTCAATGAAAAAAAATTTCCTTATGAGCCTTACAATGTACAGTGAGCTCTGTTATAATGCTTGTTTTGAAAGTGTGAAATATTTTTCACACTATTGCTACATCAGGGAACTTTGAGCATGACACAGATTTTGTCTTTGCCTCTGCAAAAACAAAATTAAAAAAATGTTGGATGGAAGGGAGATATCAAGTTTCTTAATTTTGAGACTTCTTTTTCTTTCTATTCCCCTACCTACTCCTATTTTAAAAAAATGGTTTGTCTTGAAATAATTGATATTGAAGAGGACTGAAAGATGAGGCTGTAGAGTTGTTAATCTTCATTTAAATCTGAGAGGAGGAGGTGTGATTTTTATTGTAAGAAAATGAGTAGACTTGTTTTACATCATGCCCATGGCAGTTGTCAACTATCAGTTACTACTTAGCTACGTCTTCTACTCCCCGTGTTTCCCCTTGGGCTTCTAACAGCCGCACGTGTATCACAGGTGTCCCCTGTATTTGCATTTGTTGGATGAGTTGCAGTAGACTGGAGTGCGTATTATCCTCCTCCTTCTCCTCCCCCGCCCTGTGGGGCATGCTTTATTTTTTCCTACCGCCATAGTTTGCATCTTTATCTCAGCGAAACATTGACTTCAGTATTCAGTCGACCAGCTGGGCAGGATGAGTTATCTCATCTGTTGAATGCTATGCCTGCAAGTGTAAGAAACTGGTTGTTCTACTGCCTGAACAGCATAAGGACAGATTATAGTTGACCTACTGGGCTGGCTTACAAGATGGTTTTATACTAACCGAAGGTGTTTATGTTACAGGGAAAACAAAATTTACATTGCTTCTGCAGAATTGTGTTTGTAAGAAGCTCTAGGTGAATGCAGTAAACTGCAGCCAACTGAACCCAGCTGCATGGGAATTTATACAACACACACATAACCCTCAAATATCTACTAGTAAAGTGCCATATTTATTGTAGTATTTATGTAATCTGTAATCACTTCACATGTGTAAAACTGTGCCTCCATTTTTATTAGGTTCCCACCATTTAAAAAAAAATCACTGATGAGATTTCTGAGTGTTGTGTCCCTAACCCCATTTCTTGTAAGCCCTGGAGCTTTTATTGTGTGATTTTACACAGTTTGGTAATTTTAAGAAACGCAGAGGCTGTGTTCTAGCAGAACTGACTGGACTGTAAATTCATTTTTTTTTTTTTTTTTACTTTATTTCTATTTTGGAGCAACAAGTAATACAATTCTCTATTTCTCCTCTTCCTTCCCTCCAACCTATTTTAATAGTGCTGTTAGTTTATTGCAAGTTTCCTGCAAAGTAATCTGCTAACTAGTTTCTGTGGGAAGCAAATCTGTCTGGACTGACATGGACCATGGATACTTTTTGCAGATATACACCTTTGAAACCAGGCAGAAACTGCAGGAGTCTGTCGTTAGCCTCAGAGATATTAACTGGTGGTAGTCATGCATTCTTGCTTTTCCATACTCTGAATTTGAGAGGAAATTTGACATTCAAAACTTCCACAAATGATATTTAATAACTATGTATATAGAACATACATATGGAAAATATTTTCCCCAAGATTTTATTTTTATTTTATGCATCTTTCTCAGGCCAAGTGAACAAACAGTATTGCATATATGGTATATGCTTTTACTATGATATTTATTGTTTTATTTGTCTTTAGAAACCCCATTTTTAAACTTTATTGAGGTATAATTGCCAAAATCCATCACCTCACATATAGCATATCCATGAGACCCAGCATATCCATCACCTCACATATTTATCTTCTTTTAGAAACTCCTTTGCTTTTCTGTTACTCCTTATGCCATGCACAGCCACATTACATAAAACAGAAATTATAGAACAAAATGTTCAGTGATGTGATGAAAAGAAGCATGAATATTTATTGACTTTTTTCTATGTTTCATGAAGATTGCTACCTTGTTCACTGATGATAGATCTTATTCAATCTTCACAATATCCCTTATAGTTTTTGCTTTCCATTTTAACAGATGAAGACACTGAAGCTCACGGAAGGTCATTAACTGTCCCATATCAAGTGGTGTTAGTCTCATGTGTCACATAAGTGAACATAAAGATGAGGTTAGATTTATAAGAGACTTATTGAGGGAAATGTCTGGGAAAGATAAAGGAGGGAGCAGGAGAGTCTTTCTTTGTACTGTGATGCAGGTCTGACACCTGGGAAAAGACAGAACAGAAAGGAGGTCGTGGGAAGAAGAGCCTCAAACTGTATAGAGTTCTGAGAAAGACTCAGCCTGGCCAGTGCCTCACGAACTCCCTGAGCAAAGACGCTCGTTAGAGAAGCTCTGCGTTGGGTGGAAATGGCCCAGTTCTAGTACAGCTGCCATACTTTGTTGGGAGTAGCCCAAGGGAAGCATGGACTCTGCGAGTTCCAAGTTGGATCCAAAGGTGTGAATAGTCAATTGTGATCCCATGAGAAGATGCTCTTGAAGAGAAATCTGAGCAATGCATCTCTATGGCCACCCACAGTCATGATTCAGGACAAGATATGCCTGAGTTCAAAGTTCTTCTCTACCTGGGTGATACGCAGGGTTAGTGGCAGGGGCTGTTTTCCACCAATCAAAATAACACCCCTAACCATCTCCAAATAATAAAACCTAAATAAAATTTGTGGGTACGTTATGCAGACAGAGCTTCAGGATATGGTTGTAAGTCTCCCATGGCCCTCCTGAAGAAGAATTTTGTAGCTGCCACTTAAGAGCCAAGGACAGAGAAGTAATTTTCTAAAGTAATAGTTCTTAATCTTGGAATCACAGCAGAGTCATGGCAAGGGGATGGTTAACATTTCCTATGGCATGTCTGCACCTCCAACTGATTAAATCAGAATCTCTCAAGGTAGGGCTTAGGCATCAATAATTTTTAAAAAATTATTTTATTGTTGTTCAAGTACAAGCATCAATAATTTTTTAAAGATTTCCAGGTGACTTCAATGTACAGCTAGTGTTGTAAAGGGTATCTACCTGAAATAAAAGAATAGATATCTTTGAACATTCTTCTAAGTACCCAGTTTCTCAAGTATCCCACTCATATCCATTCCAGGAAGTTACCTAATTAGTTCAAGAATGTTTCTAAAAGGCCATCAAGCTTAAAATATTTTTTCCCTCTTTGTGACAGGAATCACATACAAGATTTTCCTATGCCTCATCTATATTTGCATTCACATTTCTGTTTTCACCATACCGTATTGATCGCATGTGTATATTTTTAATAAAACCTGTGTTATGATACAAATTATCACAAGAAGAAGTGCTGGTGTTCTGGCTGTAGTTAGCGATGTGACTTTCATAAGTGCCCAGAACTCTAGGTAATTTGAGAGGTAAAGCAACTACTCTACAACAAAGCGATTTTAAAAAGAGAAGCCTTTTTATCTTCATATGGGAAGGGACATTGCCACATTTCCCCAAAATCTGAAAGCAAAAACATTTGAAGAGATTATGGATGGATCTGAATAGAGAGTTCAGATCTTGTGTGTTTTATGTATAATCTTATTTTCATCTTAAATGAATAGTAATATGCTCATTGTAAAACTTTGGAAAAAAGCAATGTAGAGGGATTAATATATCTAATGCTAATATTAGTTATTTGTTCAGAAATCTAAGATGGTCACTATATTTGCCTCCAGTGAGCTCTGAATTGACCGGATTAGGATGGATTGATTAAGGTGCAGTTGCTGGTGCCTGATCTCCATCTCAGTATATTTTTTCCCTGTTATAAAGAAAACCCCAAACAAACCCCACCCCCCACACCCACCAGAACTCTGCTTACTACAGCGGCAGACCAGGAGTGGAGGTGTAACAGTGGGACTATTGGAAACAGAAATTAAGGGGTGCATGGAGTGTAGAATAGTTAAAAAAGACTAGTAAAACTAACTGAAAACTGATTTTTAAAAAAGTCTCAGTATGCATTGCCAACTCTAAAATTATGCCAGTGATAAAATACTCCTGCCTAAAAAATATTTTTTGGACTAAGTTCTAAATCACAAAAGATTACTTCTTTAAAACTTATCCTTAAATAAATGTCATATTTTGTGTTGTGCTTTCCATGGAATAATCTCATTTCTACAGCTGGCCTCTGACATGTCAAATCCACTACATACCTTGTTTCCAGAGTTTGTATCTAAAGGTTTGTCTTTTTCCTAGCTTGCTTCGGGCATAGCTTGTCTCCGGCCCCCTGGGATAATACATATTCCTGCATTTAAACAATAGATTAAAGATAAACAGTGGTGACAACAGCAAGTGCAAAGGTGATGAACTAGAGCTTGAGTTATTTCAATTTTGTCCTTCTATGTGATGATTTGGTGTTTTCATTTGTGCTTAAAGTGTAAATAGTGAAATAGTGAGGACTGAGAGAAATAATATTTTTGTTTGTTGAGTGCAAACTTTAGTTCTTATATGAAATGTTTTATTGAATTCAAATTATGTCTTTAAAATTAAAACTTACTCTTCTTATATTTAATTTCTTTAAAACTGAAGAACGAATCAGGGAAATAAAACATTGCATCAATATGATGTAGTTGGTGTAGACGTTTTGGTTTTATTAACAGTCACTTAAAAAAGTGGCACAGATTTAAGCACTCAAAATTTAATAAAAAGTGTTCATTGTTTTTATGTTTTTTGCCTATTGCTCATTCCATTTCATGATTATTACTGAAAACAATTTTGTTGTACAGAGGAGGGAAGTGTTGAAAAGTATTCTGCTCTCAGGACCAGACAATGCAGGTAGGACATTGCTCTGTTGCTTTTGCAAAGAGCTCGAAGGTCACCGTAATTAATGGGCTGCACACGTTTCCTTTATCGCGTCAGTTTTCCTCCGCCATTCCTCCCTCCTCCTCTGCTTATTACTAGCATCCAATCTCCTAGGCTAGAAAATGTCTCCTAGAAAATGTAGAAAGAAGTGACTAATTATATTTACAGGTCTAGTTTTCCTGTGTTGTCAAATAGGCTTAAAGTAATCCTGCCTCAGACCTGGTCAAAGATTAGCTGAGAAAGTCTGGAAAATCAGTACGATTGATTTGTCCAATGCTAAAGGAAGTGTGATGAGTATTCGACTGAGAAAGGTAATCTAATTTGAGCTGTCCAGAGGAGATTGGTCAGATTAAGCGGTCACTATATACTGTGAGCTGTGTTTAGCAGAAATGTTCAAACGTTTCATTGCTTTTAAGTTGGTGAAGAAAACTGGCAACTCCTTTCTGAAGGGATCTGCTGAGGGTGAAAAAAAAATGAGTCTTCACAGATTTAAAGTGTGAAAGTGGAAGAAGCGGAAGATTGGAGGAGTCATTGCAAACTCTACTCCAAATAGAATGACGTCAAAGCACTCCTGGAGAGCCACAAAGGCTGAGCCATTAATGAAAAGACCTGGAGATGGTGTTCTCGGTTCTCATTTCACTTCTGTACTAAATAACTGCACAAATAGGACAAACCAGATGCGATGTAAGTAAAAATGGAGGGACTGGGTAATGGGATCCATACAAGCTATGTTTTAGACTAATTTTAATGGTGTCTTAAAGAGTAACGAGCTAGTAATGTATTGCAAAAGGTACCCTGTTTCTTTTGGTGTTTGCCAACAAGAAATAATTCTTGAAAGCATATTGATTTTTTTGCACAAATAAACTAGAGGGGAATATCTTCAACTAAAACACGACTTTAGGACTCAAATATCTACAAC
>PVJI01031472.1:0-13091 GCA_004026765.1 Micronycteris hirsuta
TCTTTGAAAGGGAAGAGAATTCAGACCATTGATGAGATTCAGGAAAATAAGCTGACGGTGTTTGGGAGAACTGGGTGAGGTGCCAAGATGCCTACTTTGAAGGGGACTGAGGCATCATTGTCCTATGTACAATGTTCCTTGTATCTTGTATTTTCTTCAATAAATGTCCCTATTTTCACATTACATGGTGGATACTTTCTGAACAGACCTCACATACCAGATATGATTTTCAAATTTGTCTGGTAGTTACCACTTCAATTAGTAATGGGTTTCAATTATTATGAAAGAAAATACAATGGGACACTGTGGATTTTTTACAAGAGAAAAATGTAGGTTGTTGCAGTTGATCTTTTTGGCACAGTATTTATGAGGAATGTGCATGGCTAATTCTGTCCATTGACCTTTCCCTCAGCCTTTGTCTTCAAATAGTGTTCTAATTTCTAGGAGGCTGGTCAGATCATTAGGAGACTAAGAAAATAAACATTATTTTAACAATAGATTATTAAATATGGTGGGGAAATGAAAAAGAAAAATAAAATTAATAACTAGAATAATTCAGATATAAAAATAAAACTAACATGAAGTGGAGAAATTGTCACTAATTTGAATGAGCCAAACAACACCAGAGTTAATCTTGATTTTGTTAATATAGAACTGTAGGATTTTGATTTTTTAAATATTTTTAAATATTTTTTTCATCTAGTGAAAGAAGGGTGGACAAGATGATATAACATGTTTATTTTAGATCTGAAATAATTTTATTAATGTTCTTTTCACAAATGTTTTTGACCATTACTAAGTTCCTGACACTGGCCAGATTCTAGGAATTTGGAGGTAATTATAACTTTTATGTTGCAAAGAGACATAGTGTAATGGGAAAGTCAACATGTAAAAGAAAGTGATATGGCATGAAAATAATCAATTAAAATATGAACAATGTAAAATAGAAAGAATAATAGATGACAGATTATGAGAAGATCTAGGAATGGCTTCACAGATGAGGCAAAATAGAAGTTCCTATTTAACAGCAAAGGAAGGGTGGCTTTTCAAGCAGAAGAAGCAGCAAGTTATGGTCCATGGAGCTGGGAAGGAATATGAAGTGCTTAAAATAGCAGAGCCTTAGTAGGTGCTCTATATAAATCTATGTAATATTCTACAAAATACAGCGAGAGTGTGAGAGTGGCAAGAATTGAATCTATAAAGGAAGGTTCAGTATTCAAAAGCATCAACAAAACTATTTGGTAGTACAGTGAAAATTGTAAGAAAAGAAACATCTCAGCAGAAGTTAAAATGAAAAATAACAGTTTATTATTACTATTATTTTTCATTTTAATTTCATTATTATTATTAACTGTTATTTTTCATTTTAATTCTGCTGAGATTTGTTTCTTTTCTTACAATTTTCACTACACTACCAAGTAGTTTTGTTGATGCTTTTGAATATTTGTTTTCTGTTTTAAAATTACTGATGTTATATTTATTATTTTATTTCTTTTATTGGTAAAAGAACAATTGCATCAAGCTAATTAGAGTCGTATTCACAGACACTGCTATCTCCACTGTCTCCTTCTCCCCACTCCCTGCTTTCTAGTTTGTCCTTCACCCCTTTTAACCACAGTGCTACCTGCATGGTCTTTCTTTCTTTTTTTTAATCTTTTTTCTTTTGTTTGGCTTTTTTTTATTGTTGTTCAATTTTCAGGGTTTTTTTTTCTGCCCCTTATCTACATGTAAGTTATGTAATAAAGGTGAATAGGTAGAAAGAATCTTGCTTAAAGAAAGAAATGAAGGAGGAGAAAGGCTAAGGCCATGTTTACCAGGTAGTAAAAGTTGACACATAAGAAATGACAATAATGAGAGGCAGAGAGCGCCTGCACTGTGTTAGATGTGGTCTAGAGGAACAAGGCTTCAAAGAATATTTCTGGTTTTTAGATACTCACAATTAAAGATTCAAATTCCATTTTTATTTATTTTTCACCAACTATTGATTTAGTGCATACTTTATGGTAGTCACCATTCACTTCAAGGATATAGCAGTATTCATGACTTTCCTCCCAAGGAGTCTACACAATGTAGAAAATTAACTTTAAAAATGAATAAGTAATTAACTTTTATCTTCAATTGATATAAATGTTAAGATCAACATACAGCAAAGTAAGGAGATAGTGATGAAGGGAAGGAGTGCTATTTTATATAGGGTAGCTAAGTAAAGCCTCTGTGATTAGGTAATTTTTAAGCAGGGATCTTTATGTAGTTTCTGGATTTTCTTTCCATGAATGAGGTTTTGAGCTAGGATTGAGCTACCTGAGGATCCAGGTTCTACTGGGGCTACAGTGATAGCAAAGGTAAACATAGGGTTCTTTGGGAGGACAGATGTGGCTCATTAAACTTAATTCAGTGGGTTTTTAAAAGGCTCATAAGGGTCGACCAAAGTTTCGAAGATAAAGATTGAAATAGGAAGTCAGAGGAGATTGAAAACGTGAGCACAGAAAAAACAGTGTGCATGGAGGCTAAAAGAATGATGTACGGCGAGTAACTCTATTTGCTCTATCCTGTAAGGTTATAAGCATAATTAAGTCAAGAAATGCAAGCAGAAGCAAAACCAAAATTATTTCACTGACAAGCTACATAGTTTGGATATTACTCTGAGGTCAGTAGGGAAAAAAATGATGATTTTAAGCAAGGGTGTAACAAGGTTAATGTTATGTATTGGAAAGATCATTTCACATGTTGGAAAGTGGCCAATTCATAGAAAATGAATTGAAAGGAGTAAGACTAGAGTCAGAAAAACTTGTTAAACACCTATATTTATCTAAACATAATGCACAAACATGAATATTTTTGTGCCCATCTGCAGGCAATTTTTTCTTAGAACCTATCATACAATGGAAATAAGGCTGGGAAACACAAAATTTTATTATAAAACATCTAATAATATTGCTATTTTTCATTTTAATTTCTGCTGAGTCCTTTCTTGCTCATATATTGATCTGTCCTCAGTGGTGTTTGTTTTTAGTCTGTACACCTTTTTGTACCATGTATATCATCAATAAACATAATGATCATAAATACTGTCTCTGGTTACAGTACATGTGCAGACTCACAAAATCCAATAGTTATATGACAGGATTAGTTGTCTCCCTCTAGTCTCCATTGCATCCATTATAAGCAAATACACTTTAATCTTCAGGAATTAAATGTCCTCATCTTTTTTCAATGTCCAATATTTTTCATCTCATAGATGGGTCTAGGTTACAGGTTATCTGAACCATTAGTTTATTATAAAGAAAGCTGCCATTAGACTGACTTACATTACCTGCTCCAGTATTTTCTCTTTGTCTAAACTTTTCCCCTTTAAAGCAAGTAATTAAAGTTTGCTTTACAAACTTAGCTTGCTATTTTTCTTCAGTTTGTGTGACAATGAACTGAGTTCTCTAGCAAAATATTTTAACAACACACAGTTCAACTTCTCACTTGTAAGTAGTCCTTAACGTCTAAAACCTTTATGCTTGGAGCCCTTGTTATTCTGAACTCTTGGTGATTACTTTATAATTTGACTATGGGTCAATCCTAAAATCATCATTTATCTCTTTTAGATGCAGAGAAAACCATTATGGATATAGCCTGCAACAAGTTAGCTATTAGCCCCTCCAGATCACTGGCTAAAGAGACAAGAGTTGTCACATAAGAAATGAAACTCTACATAGTTCGTTCCCTGTGCTTTGTATACTTGAAAACAAATAAGTAACATACACTCTGTGTTCCAGGTGGAGAATCCCTAATTTAATGCTACCGTTTACTCATACTATTTAACCTAAGCATTCAAGAAAGGAAACTTTCATAATTACATTTCCAAAGTATAAAAAGTGGGCAGCTTAACATCTCCAAACCAAACTCTCCACATCTGTAAAATAAAAATAATATCATAATTTATATGGTTAATTATACCTTTTTTCCCCCAGGATATTTTGTCATTTCTTGTGTGTTTATGTCTATATGTGTATTATAATGTAATTATCAGATTTCCAAAGAATCACTTTGGGTTGGGATTTAGAATTGCATTCTATTTTTAGATTAATATTTTTCCTTTTATATTGAGTGGGACTTATTTTTTTACTTATTGAAGATGTTTGTGTATCTCTCTTCTCAGAATATTTTCTTCATCTTTGTTGTAATTGAATTCTGGCATTCCTTTATGGACTAAATAGAGAGGTAGATCTCCCAAATGTTGGTTGTTTTGTTTTGTTCTGTTCTGTTTTTTTTTTCTTCTTATTTTTATTTTCAGTAACTAGACTGTGAAAGGGTCTAGAGGTGAAATAAGTTTTTCTTAGTTTTTCATTGCCCCAGCCATAATATTTCTTTATTCTCCCTCAAAACTATTTTACTCATGGCAGTTTAAACCAGTCTTTCTCTAACTCCCACTTACATAATTAACATGTAGAATATCTTCATTATTGTTCTTGTAATCATTCTTGGAGTAGGAGCTTAATTATAAAAACAGTCCCAGATTTCAGTCTATCTCTATTTTCATGAGCTTAGAAATGTGACTTTGCTGATCCACCTCAGGAAAAGTAGAATCTATTTATCCATGCCTTGAACTTGTGCTAAAGTTGTAACTTAGTTTGGATAGTAGAACGAGGAAGAAGTGATATTGTGTTTGTTCTGAGCCTAGGCCTGAAGAGTTCTTATACACTCTGCTGTTGCTCAAATCCTTCTGCAAACGTGCCTGGTTTAGACTTCTAAAAGAAAAGAGACTATAGAGCAGAGCCAAGTAAGTAAGCTCAGCAGTCCCGGCTAGGCCCTGAACTTCTGATAGGACCCAGCCAAGAATATTAAAGTCCACCAGTGACTGACACATACTTGACCACAGATATTGGGTAAGCCATGTCAATACAAGATAGCAGAACTGCCAACATGATCCACAGGCTATAAGCAAAAGTAATTAAGGTATGAAACTGAGATTTTGTGATTTTTTAAACCTGGTGTTATTGTGACAATAAATAACTGATGTAAGAATTGTTTGTGAGGAAACAGATATTTCAAAAAGTTGTGTAACACAAATAGTAATAAAACAAATAAAAGTTGGAATTAGAAGTCGAGTCCTTAATCTTTTCATTGTACCACTGTATTTCTTACCCGTCTAGGAACACAATTAATTAAAAAGGTCACATAAAACCCAAGCCAAAAATCATACAATTATAATCTGCACACCTCCATTTCAGAACTCTGCAGCCATTTATCCAAGTCACAGACATGTACCTCAAACTTGGAAAATTTGAAATGAAAGTTTGTTTTTGGTATGGGAAATGAGAAGTGAGAGGACATTACAAAAATGCTATTAGGGTGCTTGGTGTAACTGTGTGGCAGTGATTTCCACACGTGTGTAAACACGCAGTCCTGAGAATTTACACGTTTTGAGCACAGCTCCGTGTGATTCCTGTGTGAGCAAGTGTGGATCACGTCTGTGGGATGGGAATTATCTAATAGGAATTTGGCAAAGATGTATCTTAAAAAATTCTGGCTTGCTGACCCCTGCATATTACTTTAATCTGGTCCTGTCTGCCACCAGACGTGAATCAACATCCCAATGCCCTGCTAATGAGTAATCCTACCTGTTCTGCTTAATCCCATGAATAATCAATCCAATGTAAATGTGTCTTAATGCCTCTAATAAAACCCCCGGCTAAGCAACCCACGAGGTCTTTCTCCCCAAGATGGGGGATGGTGGAGGAGACCCGTGGCCGCCGGATTCCTTCCCCCCATGTGTCTCAGTGTGAGGTTCATACACGCATTCGGTTACGGTCACCCACGGGTTTCGGCTGGGACGAGATCCCCACGGCATAACTGGAATGCTTAGATGTGGGTTTCTGAATCACTGTTTCAACTTCTTTGTGAAACTTATCTCCCGAAGAATTTACTTACTTTCTTAGCCATTCCTACACACCAGAAATCAAGGTACTGAATGATTTCCATGGACCATCTCAGAAAAGATTCATATTGAGTCAGAAAAGTAATTTTTCAATTTTTACAATTTTATTTTTGTTATTTTATCAGTATGCTATCCTCAGTTTCAATCCTCGATTGCTGAATATTCTTTATAAGGTTTGCCGTCTGGTCAATCAAGGTGGAGATCATGAAACAAAGCTGCACAAAATTGAAAATATTGTTAAAATATTTTCAAAATACCTTCTTACTTTGGCTTAGAGTATTGAAACATGTAAGAAATAAAATTTGGCCAATTTGAAATGTTTTGGTTCTCTAGTTGACATGAAGAACTAAAATGACTTTGTCATCAAAGCACAGGCATGAGACAAATAAAGATGGATGCACGCTTGTAGTAGGAAGGTGCCATTGCATCAAAGCTACAGTGCTAACTTGGGCCCATGTGCACATAACCTTGAGATATGCTTCACTCACAGTCTTTAAAAAGTAGCATTGGGTGAATATGCTTCCTCTTTTAGTAATGAGAAAATAAGATTAAGAAGTAAATTATTTTGCCCTGGCTGGTGTGGCTCAGTGGATTGAGTGCCAATCTGCAAACCGAAAGGTTGCTGGTTCAATTCCCAGTCAGGGCAAATGTCTGGGTTATAGGTCATGTCCCCAGTTACGGGCATATGATGTATCTCTCACACACTGATGTCTCTCTCCCCCTCTTTCTCCCTCCTCTTCCTCTTTCTAAAAGTAAATAAATAAAAATCTTTAAAAAAGAAGTAAATTACTTTTATCCATTTAAAAACAATCTGTTAATATAATAGTTAAAGAACGTGAGCTTTAAAATTACTGAAATAAGCTAAAACTCCAATTTTTTGTTGCTTTGTCTTTTGATGGTAGAGCAAGTTACTGAGTACCTCAGGAAGTTCCTTTCATGTGAAATGGAGGTGATGTGGATTACCTCAGTATTTTGAGTAAGCATTTATATTTGTTTGAGGAATTAACTGCCAGTTGAATCACAGTGCCTTGGAAAGAGTTTGTGCTCAATTCTTTTCCTCTATTTCAAAAATCCCATATCTATTCTGTATCATTTTAGACACTTTTTCTTTATTCTCTTCCTGTTAAGGTCATTTTTTTACCAAGATCTTTATTAATTCCAGTCTAATCTATGAACTTTGCTCAAATAATATTGAGTTCAATTTTAATTCTAACATATGTGCTGTCCAATAAAACTTTTAACCATTGATATTGGCAAATATATTACTCATTTTGATAATATTTTATTAAAATCTAAGTATTTCATTTTCAAGAGATCTTTCTTCTTAAAATATTTGCAAAAAATTGGAGGAAAATGACACTCCCTTGGTCCTACTCTCATTAGGATACAAGTTAACAACAGAATAGAATATAGTACATAGTTGTTAATAGAAACAATACATTGAGTCTGAGAATATTCTTTAAAATCTCATTAAAGAAATTATAGAAATCTGAATAGTCCTGAATCAATTATAGAAATTACATTTATACCTAAAGTCTTTAAATGACAACAACGGTAACATCAAAAACAAAAAGTCCTATGAGCCTAGATAGTATTAATGGTAAAATATAGTTAAGGAGCAAATAATATCAATTCAAAAAATCACCTTCCAAAAAATAGGTTTGATTGTCTAAGTAGAAAATACTGAATAATCTACAAAAGAAATTCCAGAATTAATAAGTGAATTTAGCAAGATTGTAGAATACATATGTATGTCACATATGAATACATATGTATGTAATATGTATTAGATTATTACATAATCTAATAGTGATAAATAACTTGAAGTTAAAATTTGAAAATATTTCAAAATAACATCCCAAATAAAATATTTAGATATTATCAGTGCAATATGTATTCAAAAAAATCACAAAACATTAATTTAAAAAAATCAAAAAATACCTAAATCAATTAAGAGAATACCTAAGTTTATAAACTGAAATATTCAATTTTATTCAGGTGTCATTTCTCACAAGTGTCATCTCTCACAAGAGAATGTGGAATTATCAAAAGGATAGACATATATTTAGATCAATCAAACAGAATGAAGATCTTATAAATAGACCTCTATAAACATATATTTATCTGATTTTGATAAATGTATAAAAGTAATTCAGTAAAGGATAGCTTTTTCAAAAAACAAATTTGTTTCATCCCTTACACCATATGCAACACCCTCAGGATGGATTATAGATCCAAATATAACATGTAAAACTATAAATCTTCTTGAAGAAAATATAGGAGAAATTTGTGTTATAATGGGTTCATTAAATAGTTTTTAAAAATCAAAGCATAATCCATAAAAGAAAATATTAATTGGACTCTATCAAAATTTTAAAATATTTGCTCTGTGGAAGACACTATTATACAACTTAAAAGACAATCTATAGAATGAGGAAAATGTCTGTAAACCATTTATATGATGTGTTATTGGGATGAACATATATTTAAAAAAACCCAAACTCAATGATTTGAAAAACAACAGCACAATCAAAATATTCACATTTAAAGATATTTACATATATATGTAAATTATGTGTATGTCAAATAAAGACATAGAAAGATAGTTGATATCATTAGTCACTAGAAAAATGTAAATTAAAACTACAGTGAGATATCACTACACACTTATTAGAATGTTTAAAAATTTAAAAAAAACTGGAAATGTCAAATACATAATAGGATGTAGAGCACCTCTCATGCATTGCTACTGGAAATTTGAAATGAGACTACCATTTTAGAAGAAAATTTGGTAGTTTCTTTTAAAGTTAGTATTTTAAGAAATGTCATATTTTCCTTTAAAAGGTCATAGTAATTATATGATCTATCAATCACGCACATAGGTATTTACCCAATTGAATTCTGAAATTTACGTTCATATAGCCTTTTTTATGATCAATATAAACTGGAAACACCCCTCTAGTGAGCAGAATGGTCTCCAAAGATATCTACATCCTAATCCCTGGAGCCTATGAATATGCTAGTTACATGGAAAGGCATGCTAAGGTTTCAAATGAAATCAAAGTTACTAATTTGCTGAGTTTAAAATAGAGAAATTTTATCCAGGTGAGCTAAAGATAATCAATCACAAAAGGCCTTTAGAAGTAGAAGAACAATTGGAAGTCAAAAACAGAGAGATGGTCAGTGAGAAGGACTCAGTCTGCCATGGTTAACTGCAGGTGTAAGAAAAGGGCCACAAACCAAAGAATGCAGGTGACTTTTAGAAGCTCAAAGGGACAGGGAAAAGCTCCAGAGAAGACCGCAATACTGCTGACACATTTAGTTTAGCCCAGTGAGGCCCATTTTGGACCTCGGACCTAATTAAGTTAAAATTTTTGTTTTATTATAAGCCATTAAGTTAGTGATAATTTATTTCTGAGGCAATAGAAAATTAATATATATTAATATGTCTTAAATGCAAGAAAAACAATGGTGCATCTGTATAATAGAATACTCAACAATGAAAATAAAACAGTCTATCCATGGAGGGACATAAATGAACATTAAAGGCATTTTACTAATTTAAAATAGCCAAAGCCCAAATCCCAACATACACACACACATGCATGTATATGTATATATATCCTCATTCAAGAACATGTTTATTGATTTTAGAGAAAGAGGAAGGGAGACAGAATCATCAATGTGCCCCAACCCAAGGTCTAATCCATAACCTAGATATGTGTCCTGATCAGGAATTGAACCCACAAACTTTTGGTGCAAAGGATGATGCTCCAGTCAACTGAGGCACCTCATCAGGGACCAATGGTATTTAATGGTATTCATCAAAATGAAAATGAAAAGGATGGAAACAGATAGGTAGTTACCAAGTTTTGGAGTTATAGGAATGGGCTGACCACAAAAGGACAACACAAGTATATTTTGAGAGAAATGGAACTATTCTGTATAATACATGACTATATGCATTTGCCAAAGGCCATGGAACTGAGTACCACAAAGAGGGAATTTTAACTGTGTGAAAGTTAGAAGTAAAATCAATCAGGAAGTTAGGGATCCTGTAGAGAGAAATAGCCATATGTAACCTTAATTCGAGAAAAATATAAAAGTTAGTGGAAAAATCACTTACACTCTTACCTCAGAGAGAACCATTGTCAACTCTTAGTGTATATATTCCTGTAATCTTTCTATTCATGTGTATTTTACATTCATTTGTTATTTCCAATGTCTCAATTGTATTTTTCTTTTCTATGAAGTCTGTCAAGTTCTCAAACTGCTTATTTGTTATACTGTCTAAACTGTTGTCATTAATGTTGTGTCCTATTAATTGCTGAGACTATAAATTAGCAATTATCTAAAGTCATTTTCTTTTTTCTGTGCCTAGTTATCTACTGCTGTGTACCAATAATACCTACTACCACTAAGTTGGTAGTTTTAAAAACATACATTTTTTTTTCTCAGAGTTTAGCTGGTTCCTATGCTTAGGGTCACATAAGACCGCAATCAAGTTGTTGGTCAAGGCAGTGTTCTCATCTGGAGACTTGATTGGGGAAGGAACTGCTTCCTTTTTTGTGTGATTGTTGGCAGCATCTGGTTTCTAATGATGGCACTACTGAGAACTTCGGGTTTTTGCTGGCTATCAGATGGATTTCCCCGAGCTCCTAGAGGCTACCTACAGTTCCTTGCCATGTATAATTTCCTAAGTGGCACTTGCCTTTTTAGCACCTGCAAGGGAGAAAAAGAGAGAGACTAACCAGACATTTACTGTCATCCTATGCAATGTAGTCATGTAATCAGGTCCACATAATCACATATATCTTGCCATCTTTGCAAGCAACAGGTTCCACCCACATGTAAGGGGAGAAGAACATACAGGGTGTGAATACCACGAGGTGAGGATGATGGGGGCATCCTAAGCACATTCATCAAGAGTCAGATAAGAAAAGTCTCTGATGGTATCCCATGTCCTGTTGCTTACAGTAATGTGGCCTCTACGGAGAGGAATTTTTCATCATCTCCAGTGTCCACCTTCATTTCCATTGTAGTTTCTAGTTTATTTGCTGTAAGAAGTCTCTTTGTACTTCTCAGGGAAACTACTTTTCATTTTCATCAAAGAGCTGAGTGTTCCCTTTATTCAGTTCTTAGTTATTCTTCATGTAAAAATGCCTTAAAATTTCCAATGTGTGTGGTATCCAGATTGTTGCTAATAAATCCTTTTGCTTATTTCACCAGAAATCTGTAAAGAAAGGTGATATACACAGATTGCAATATCTTCCAGAATTTATAGAAATATTTAAGTTTATATATATGTATATATAAAATGTGATATTTAGCATTTCTTTCAGGCTTTCTTATCGTTCCTTGTGGCTAAGCTTGAGGCTTTTGCCTGCCCAGACCGGGGCCTGGTGATAGAAGGAGGCACCTCTGTTTTCCTCAGCGAGCCCCATTGCCAGGGACCTGAGAGAGCCTCCAAACCCAATGTCTGCCCCGGCCTACACTTGATTCCCAGCAGACGGAGTTGTGGGAAGTGGTCATCAGACAATGCGGGATCTTCCAACAGTACATCTTCTCACAGTATTTGCTAGTTAGGTGTTAGGTAAATGTACAAATGACTATTTGTAATAGCATCTACTTGCATAATGTAAGAGAAGATTATAAATGTCTATTTCCATTTTTGTACACTTGTTAAAATTGTCCATGTCACACAATGTCCACAAAGTGGTCTGAATTTCCAATTTTACTTTGTTTACAAATATATTGTATAGAACTCAGGCAAAACTAATTACATTTTCAATTCCAGATAATGAAATCACAATGTCTGTTCAATTTACTTCTCCATTTAATTTCCACTAGGATTGTTGGAGGTTTAAAAAATTTTTATTGTTATTTTGACTATTTCTGTGGAGTCTAGAAATATTTAGTTTTTATATCCTTTATCAATGTTTTCCCATTTTTCTTCCTTATCAGAAAACCCACATAGTTTAAAATAATAGTCACCAATATGGCTTGTCTTGAGCAAAAGATTTTATTTTATTATAAGAAAGCAAAGATTATCCTTAAAATAAAATATTACTTTTTTTGAAATGAATACAATTGTTTGGTGAATCACCATACATTTGCATACAAAATATGCTATAAATTATGAATTCCACAACTGATATAAAAGCATATTTTGATTACTCATTGCTTATATATAATTACATATACACCTACATGTTCATATATATGCAGGTATTTACATACACAATTATATATCCTTACTTCTATATTTACTATTACCAATGCCTTAATGTTCTAGTCAAGCTTTCCATTTTACATGCTGATAGAGAAAAAACAAACAAACAAACAAAATTATTGAGTGGTGTGTTTACTCAAGATCTGAAGCCTTCAGTTTGGAGTATTCCTCTTTTGTTGACAACAGCTTGAATTTAGTTCAGAATATTGCTTCTTCCATATGAAATTTTAAAGAAATGCTCACTTAGAGGAAAAGTGTCTATAAGATGTTTAAGGCATTGGTTTCTTATCTCATGTACCCAAACTCCATGCCTATGTTTTAACATTGAACCCCCATGTCTCTTAATCTCATAACTGCATTTCACTTCTTCGTCTTTTAATTACTGCCTTTACCAGGTTTTACTCTTGGCTATTATTTTTAAAAAAAATTTTCTGAATAAAGATAATGAATGCTATGAACTTCCCCTTCTCTGAGTGAATTCAAGTACCTTCTCCTAGAATGGACAGTGTCTGTGACATTCCCAAATGTTGCAGAGACTAACCTCTATCAGAGGTCCCTGTTGTGTAAAATTCTCTTTAACTTTCTAAGAACTTGGCAATGACCTTGTTCCTCTCTACTTGTGTGCTTGAAAGATGTCTGCATTCCCTGTGGATACATTAAACTTGGTCAGAAAATGTACTTTGGGATCAATAGCATTCCCTTTGTAGCTGCATCTTCATGAATAACTGGCCACCGGCCATAGGTTTGAGAAATGAAGTGGCTTCTGAAGCCTATGACTAGTTCTGCAACACTTGGCATTATTTATTTGTTTGGTAGGTACATATCCCTTGCCTTTCTATACTGATTTTACTGTGATTTTGCCTAGTACTTTAAATAAAATAGACTATAATATTGAATTTTACCATGTGCAGAGTTTTATGTATTTAGTTATAT
>PVJI01031473.1:0-13097 GCA_004026765.1 Micronycteris hirsuta
GAGGAGATATTCCCAGGACTCTGGATGGAGGTAGTGGGTATTCCCGTATTCCTCGAGGAGGGTGGAGCTATTCTGTGGGACAGTGGATGGAGCGAGGGGTATCCTGGGACCCTGAATGGAGGGAGGGAGGGGGCATTCCCTGGTCCCTTGTTATAGGGATGGGGTATCCCTGAGACCCTGGATGGAGGGAGGAGGTATTTCCTGGGACCCTGGATGGAGAGACAGGGTATTCCCTGGGCTTAAATGGAGGGAGGAGCATTCTGTGGGACCCGGTATTATGGGTGGAGTATTCCCTGGACCCTAGATGAAGGGAGAGGTTATGCCCTTATCCAAAGTGGAGGGATGAGGTATTCCCTGGCCCTGGATGGAGGGAGGGGTTATTCCTGAATGCTGTGTGGAGTGAGGTGGTATTCCCTGAACCTTGGAGGAAGATGGGGCTATTCTGTGGGACACTGGATGAGGGAGAGGCATTCAACAGCCTCTTCCCTCCAGTAGGCTGCCTTTGGCCTCAACAACTCCACCACGTTTGATTCATGTCCTTAAAGGAATGCTAGGTTTTGTCTTTGCATGTAATCCCTCTTGTTGTTGTTGTTGTGTGTGTGTGTGTAAACACACACACATAGGGACATGCATACATACATACACACACACTATAAATGCGCATCATTGCCAATGGTTGGAAGAAATCAGCACTTTTATGGCTGGGCAAACTCAAGGGATAACATTACTAGTGGAGAATCAAGTCAGACAGCTGACAATACTTGGCAAATACTTGCCTTCCTCTTGAGTGGTTTGTCATGTAAGAAATCAGAACTTGAGAACTCCATCCATATAAGCAAAAGCAAGATGTTTATATTCTACCTAAAAAATATGTCCCAACCCATTGACTGACATTGAAATAAACTTTAAAGTCATTTTGACAGAAAGCTACTAAATAATCAGATATTTTCTAGGAATTTGAAATTCCCTAAATATGTTTAACTGACCTTAAATATTGAGGGGCTTTTGTTTGTTTTGGGAAAATGGCAAAAGACTTCAAGGAAATAAATCAAAAGGACATTGTTTATTTTTCAAGTATGAGCAAAAACTGAAGAATGCAAAGCTCAGAAGGAAGGTAATACATGTGAAGAGCACACAGAAAACACTATACAAAACCTACTTTTGTAAGTGGTGTTTTTTCATTGTGTTTTAACATTGGCTAGTTGAGGTAATTTTTATGAATGAGAAAATCAGCATGTAAACAATTCAGAGTGAAAAAGTTAAAAAAATTAAGAGAAAATGACTCATGTCAAATCATGAAGAAAAATGATTACATTAAAAAACTTATTCTATTAGCACTCCAGGCTAATATGACAGTAAGGCATAGAAAATTTTATAAGGATTATACTTTTTGCCTAACTTATTTGGAAAAACTTACACTTGATTTTAGTGAAACAAAATATCTACAGCTTCAACCAGGACCTTCTGGATCTGTAGGCTAACTTACATAATCTCATCAAATATATTTTCCTAAACATAATTGTTATGAAGGAAAAGGTATGAGCACTTCTGTAGCAACTCCTGTACCTGTGGCAATAGAAGGAAAGATTTTAAATATTATTGAATACATGTGAATATTTCAAAGTAAATATATCACAGCACATTCTTATTATCAACTCATCAGGAACTAATTTCATATTACCTATTATATATATATATGTATTTATATATTACATATTTATACACATTATGTTGGTGAACAAAGGGAACTGAAACAGACTCTTGGGCCCATGAGATTAAGGTCACTGCCAGTTGCAGTCATTTGGCACAAAGGTGGACTTACCTTAGGTGCTAAATAGGTACTGATTAGATATATGGTATGTTTGTGTCATTCTAACTTGGTGTGCTTTATCTGTATTTGTCCTTTTGTTTACATCTAAATGATATACAACAGTGTGGTGATGACCAGAGGGAAGGGGGCAGGGGCTGGGTAGAGGTTGGCAAAGGGGGAAAGAAGAGGAAAATCTGTAAAAATGTCAACAGTAAAAATAAAGTTTAAAAAAGAAAAAAAAATTAATGCAAGCATTTTCAGGACGATCTCAGTCTCTTTGTATCTGATCACAGCCACACAGATACAGTGTGCACAATTGCACACATTTTGAATCGTGCTGACTGTGATTGCTGCTGACTGGTCTGTCCAAGTGTAAAAAAGACAATTGTCCCATGTCCACGCATATGGTCACATTGACTGATTTCATCAGCTTCAAAGACTAAAATTTCCTTTTAAAATGAGGACTGGGAAATGCAAAATATTTTAATAGAATGAAACTAGCACCTTCAGTTATTGAAATTAGTGAGAACTTTAATGGTACTTCATGAAACCAGAGTAACTCCATCAGAGTAAAGTATCACTTTACTTTTCACAGGTTAATAAAGAAAGAAAATATGGGCAGACGATATTTAAGTAATACCTTCCACTACCTGAAAGCAAATTTACTTATGAATCATCCAAAGAACTAAAGCGTACCAATTGTTTCATGAAGAAGAGTGTCCGAGACCTGAGAAGGTCCACACCTACTGGAATGAAGGCATGGCACATGAAAGAGAACTTGAATCTCCGCATACAGAGAAGAGACAGCACATCTATTCTCAGAAGTGATCATGTTTAAGAGAAAAGCATAATCTGAAATACAATGGAAACTTAATTTTAATATTATTTTATTTGTGTATATTTATAAATTGTTAGTTTTACAGCTATAAAGGCATGCCTTTAAGCATAGAGATTTTTATACCTAATTTTATGTTTGTGCATATTAAAGTAAAATTATAAGAATAATTTGTCACCGATGGGTGTCTTTGATTTTTTTTCCTTCTAAAGGTAACCCAGTTTAAACACATTCAACATCCACTCCCACTCACTGTTTTCATTTGGAGAAAGAATGAGACATGATGAGAAATAATAAAATAAAGCTTTTAATAAGGCCTTCAACATTTTAATTAGTGTTTCTGAGAACCTACTATGTGAAATTTAGTATCAAAGTGGTTAAACAGTCTTTGCCCTGAAGGAGTTCATGGTGCAGCCAAACTTTCCAAACTATGGAGAGAGGAATCCAGACCAGAGTGTCACTCGCTGCTAATTGCAATGTGTGCCTGCTTGAGCATGTTACTGACTCTCAAATTCACAACTTGTTTATCTGTAAAATATGGCTGGTGATGGTAAAAAGGTTAACTGAGAGAGTATCTGTAACAATGAGGTAATAAGAGTGTCAACAGCCCAGAGATGGATGACATTAAGGATTGATAAGATAATACTCATTTTCGATGGCTATCATTTTTCACTGCTGCTTTACTAACCGAGTTTTATACATATGTAAACACACACAGAGTAAGTCACCAACTGCTGCTACTTGTGATCTGCTTCCCTATAAATATGTCATCAGGCCTACCGTATGTATTAATTGTTTAAAAAAGATTATAAAGAACATTGCATAACACCTGGCTGCAAAAATGCGTATGTGAGGAGTTTGTAGGACAGGTTTTTATATTAGGATCTATAAAAATATCTGGCATATAATAGGTACTCAATAGAAATATATTGAATGAATGAATGAAAGCTCATCACTGATACTGAGTCACAATTTATTGTCTAATATCAGTTGTGTGACTATTAGTCCCGTAATATTTGCATATTTTAGTAAACTAAAGAATTTCAGGTAAAATGTATTCTTGCCCAGTCTCAATCTCTTTATTGTTTCTCCAGTGGCAAGCACACCGATAATTTTAAGGTCAGCTTTATACTTGTAGCATGAACATGCATCCATATTCACCAGGGCCCCAACATCCATTTCACCACCCCCTGCCATATACCACATGGTTTATAAGGGAAAGGTTAATTCCGCATTTTCCATGGTCCCAAGGAATACCCACTCCCTCCATCCAGGGTCCCACAGAATAGCCCCACCCTCCTCCAGGGTTCAGGGGAATACCCAGTCCTTCTATCCAGGGTTTGGAGAATACTCCCTCCCCCATTCCAGGGCACAGGGAATACCTCCTTCCTCCATTCAAGATCCACGAAATTGCCCATCACCCAATCCATGGTACAGGGAATATCTCCTCCCTCCACCCAGGTTTCAGGGAATACCTCCTCCTTCCATCCAGGTTCCTGGGAATACTCCCTCCTTTCATCCTGGGTCCCACGGAATACCTGTTTCCTCCATCCAGGGTCCCAAAGAATACCTGTTCCCTCTATCCACGGTCCCAGGGAATATCCCCTCCCATCCAAGGAGATCCTGATCTGTAAGTGATGAGGCATGGTTGGAAAGATAGACCCACATACCTGTTTTATTACTTAGAAGATTTGGGTTTCACACACACGATCAATGAAACACCTTTATTTATTTAGGAACCAGTAACTTTATTGGAAGAAATGGAGAACTGGAACATTAAAAACTTAAGTGAACGTTTTGAAGGGCAATATGGCAATAGGCATGCTCAGCACGATGACCAGCAGAAGTCACCCCATGGCTATCGGGAAGGCAGTCCAGGCTCAGTTCTTCTTGCTGTTGCCCGGGGTGAGCTTGTCAAAGAGGTGCTCTGCCAGGCCGGATCCCGGAGTTCCCATCTTGTGCAGCTGGGTGACATGGTCCTCCAACTCTTTGATGAACATCACCTGTTGGTGCAGGTAGTGACTCTCCAGGAAATCGCACAGGTGGCGGTCCTCCTTCTCGGTGGCCAGCTGGTACAGATGCAGCAGGCTCTGGTTCACTTTCTTTGCCAGGTGCAAGGCTCAGTTCATGGCCCTCAGCCCCCTGTCCCGTTCAACCCAGGGAGGACTGCTGATGTCCCGCAGGCGGATTCAGCCCCCGCGCTGGTTCTGCAGCCGCATCAGCCTCTCCACGAGTTCCTTCTCCGTGTTTGACCTCTGCAGGAAGAACCGGCTGAAGTGCTTCAGGGCCATGTCTGCACGGTCGAAGTAGAAGGCCACGGACATGTACAGATAGGAGGCGTGGAAGTGTACGTTGATGTGGTTTTTGACGGCGTCCTCACACTCAGAGTGATAGTTCTGACGCACAAACGAGGGCCTAGTCAGCATCTCCATGTCTTCAGGCGCAGGCGCAGGCGCGGGGCACCCAGATGAAGGCGGCGCAGAAGTGGCGCAGAAGTGCGGGCTGCGGGGTGGGCTGCGGCAGGGACGACTGTGGGGGCTGTGGGCATTGGAGTGTCCTGCAGTGGCGCGAGCACGGGCGTGCTCACTTGTCAGGCCTCAGGCCCTGCAGTTGGCTCTGAGGTGAGACCGGACGAACTGACCCACTCAATAGTGTAGCGGGAAGGGGGAGGCAGCATCCGGTACATACTGGGGCTAGGGGGTCGGGGTCAGAGCTAGGCCCTGTGGGTGGGGGTACTTGAGGGGGGCCCAAGGGGGCCAGCGGCATTGACACTTTCCAAGTTCCATGCCAGCCTGGCTGACAGGGCCTTGCAGAGCTGGGCATCTGCCCTGTATGACATTTTAAAATGTTATTCAGGAATACGAGTGCAACTGTTTTGAGGTAATCACCTGCATGATGTCTTTGAGCAGCTTATTTGACTATTGCCCTAATGTGATTGTTTCATTAAACATAGTCCTTTTGTGGTGTCACTGGTTACATTTAATATCACAAAGCTTTGTTGGAATGACTTCGCATCCACCTAAGGACAGTTCCCACAGCCCCACTGAGTTCCTAGACCTTGTTCCTCCAGTGATCTCTGCTTTCTCCTCCCATTCACGATCAGTTTCACAGTTCTCTGGTGGCAGAGCAGGGCCACCAGAGTCTCGGTGATTCCGGCACCTCTCCATCTTTCACTCTTTTAGAATTTGTTCTTCACTTGCTTTGTTCTCTCTCCTGTGCTAATCTCTCAGTGCAGTCCTGGAGACACATTCCTTCTGCCCTGTCTGCACCCCAATGTAGAGTGTGGTGACCTCCTCACTGACCCCCTAGAGGCCTCCACCCATTTCACCTGGCTTGCCAGTCTCTTTCCTCTTACGTGAGCACAGACTTCAGTTCCCTCTGGCAGGACACAGAAAATGTAGGTACGTCCTTAGAGAAAGCACTTAACCGTGTGGATGTATTCATCCCCTGCAACCTCCTTTGTAGTTTCACTGCCACTCAATAAGCCTTTTCTTTTAAAGCTTTCATTTAAGTTCTAAGGAAGAGCCACAGTAGTTGAGAATACCTCCTATCTCCAATTGCACTTAATTCATTCAATAAATACTTATTATCTAAAATGGCTCAGGCACTAGTCTAGGGTTTGGGCATATACTAGTAAGAAAGAGACACTTTGTCTGTTCCCATGGGATTTGTACTCTAGTACAGAAGAAGATCAAAACACAAACAAACATCGAACTGCCATCTTTCTCCCCTTTGTGTCCCACGTGAATACATACAAGATGTAACACATACATATATGGAAATTAAAAAGAGAAAATATGTTCTTATATTTCACAGATATTATAGTGAAAGGCAGAAGACCAACCTAGGTATTTATAATTAATTTGTGTATGATTAATTCAACCACCAAACATATACTCCAAGTATGTGTTGGACACTGTGATTCTAGAGATACACAGAAGAATCAAATGTGGCTCTGTTCTCAAGACACAACATAGAGTGACAGAATACTATAAGTGCTCTCACATGGACTGTTATGAACAAAAGCCTACTTTCATTTAAAGTTTTAGTCCCATGGTTTTGATTACTGTACCTTTTTTGAGTTGTCTATTTCTCTTTGGAAGCTTATGCTATTTCATTGTTATTAATTTTTTTATTGTTATTCTATTATGGTTGTCCCAATTTTTCCCCCTTTGTGTCTCCCACCCAGCCCACCCTCGTTCAGTGTTCACGAAGAAAACAAACGATCACGTATCACAATGTAAACTGATCTAATCAGTTTTAGAGACATGTAATTGTTGATTATGTAAAAAGGGAATAATAATGGTGTCTATTTGATGTGTCGATTGTAATGATAGAATCATACATTAGACATAGAAAAGAACTACATGATCACGTTTCTGGCGGTGACCACCTCCCCACGGGAACATGCCTCTCACTAAGGATGTCCTTCATCCCTCTCCAGAAGAGGAGAAGAGGAAACACAAGAGGAAGCCCCTGGTGCACATCCCCAGTTCCTACTTCATGGATATGAAATGTATCATCACCAATGTCTTTAGCCATGCACAAATGGTAGTTGTGTGTGCTGGCTGCTCCATTGTCCACCGCCCGCCTGCAGGAGGAAAAGCAAGGCTTACAGAAGGATGCTCTTCAGAAGCAAGTAGCACTGAAAGCACCCTGAGTCAAGAGGAGTGGGGGACTATCCCAGTAAACACATTTTGTGTAGAAAAAAAGACCTACCTGACCAGTTTCTCAATGATGTAAAAGTTTAATCCATATTTCCTTACATCAGTGTTTAGTCTTAATATATTTGTAGACTTTCCAAATGTCTTTAGGAGGTTTCATTGTAGACCTCACTGTAAGAATCTGTTTAAATAGAAGAAACCTTGATTTTGTAGAATGTTTCTCCTTATTCCAGTATTATGTAATAATTCATCCTTATAATTTTACTCTACCTAAGGTTTAAAAACTATCTTTTCTAAGGGAAATCAGTAAATAAGCGTGTTCTGGGAACCTTAAAATTCCATAAAGGAAATATGCATATGTATGAACAACAGGATTCCCTCCAGTTTTTCTTTAATGAGGAATACACAACTAAATACACATAATGAGAAAATGTAAGAGAAGATCATATTTTTAAAAAAATATATGAATATAAGACTATAAGATAAGGTTTCTTTGAAATGTTTGTGGCCAGTGTTTATACTGTATTAGTAGTAGTCAGGGTTCTCCAGAGAAACAGAGCCGATGGAATATTATCTATCTATCTGTCTGTCTGTCAACTAAAGAATTGGCTCATGTGGTCATGAAGGCTGAAAAGTCCCCAAATCTGCAGTTGGCAAGCTTGAGACCCAGGAGAGCTGATGTTGCAGGCCCAGTCCAAAGGCCAGTCGGTCCAATACCGAAGAAGTTAAGTTGAAGGCAGAGGAAAGAAACAGTGTTCCCCACTCAAAGGCAGTCGAGAAGGAGAGTTCCTTCATCCTCAGAGTTGGGTCAACATTTTTGTTTTATTCAGGCCTTCAACTGATTAGATGAGGCCCACCCACAGTAGGGAAGACAATCTGCTTTACTCAGTGTACTGTTTCAAATATTAATCTCATGCAAAAACACACTGATAGGCACACACAGAATAATGTTTGATTAAATATTTGGGTATACCCTGGTCCAGTCAAGTTGATATATAAAATTATCCATCACAGTATTATTCATAATAAATGCAGAGTCAACAAATAAAAATTCTGGTGCCGTAACTGGCAAAACTCTGTTTTGACTTTCAGTTCCCTTCATCGTTTAAAAATGTTACAGAACTAATAGTTATACGACAGATATTGGACAATAAGTTCTGACTCAGTGTCAGTGATCAGCTTTCATTCATTCATTCATTCATTCATTCAATATATTTCTATTGAGTACCTATTATATGCCAGGTATTTTTATAGGCCCAATATAAAAACCTGTCCTACAAACTCCTCATATATGCATTTTTGGCAGCTAAGTGTTATGCAATGTTCTTTATAATCTTTTATTTAAAAATTAATACATGCAGTATGCTTGACGACATATTTATGAGGAAGGAGATCACAAGTAGCAGCAGTTGGTGACTTACTCTGTGTGCATTTACATATGTATACAACTCAGTAATAAAGCAGCAGTGAAAAATGATAGCCATCCAAAATGAGCATTATCTTCTCAATCCTCAATATCATTCGTCTCTGGGCTGTTGACACTCTTATTACCTCATTGTTACAGATATTCTTTGTTAACTTTTTACCATTGTCAGCCATATTTTACAGATAAAGAAGTTGTGAATTTGAGAGTCAGTAACATGCTCAAGCAAGCACACATTGCAATTAGCAGCGAGTGACACTCTGGTCTGGATTCCTCTCTCCATAGTTTGGGAAGTTGGGCTGCACCACGAGTTCCCTCAGGGCAAAGACTATTTAACTTCTTTGATACTAAATTTCACATAGTAGGGGCTCAGAAACAATTAAAATATTGAAGGCCTTATTTAAAGTTTTATTTTATTATTTCTCATTATATCTCATTCTTTCTCCAAATTAAAACAGTGAGTGGGGAAAGATGGCGGCGGAATAGGAGGGAGCGTGATCGGCTTCCTCTGGCCCACTGGCGGGATATCTGGCCGATTTTCTGAGGAGCAGAGCGATCACCCAGCTGTATTCTGGTGTGTGGGAAGATTGGCAACCAGGACTGCACATAAAACTGAAAGATCAGCCGGTAGGGAGACTGCTTCGGAGTGAAGGGGTCCCTCGGGTCTCGTGGGGAGCCGGGAGGTCTGCGGATCCAGTAGCAGCAGCTTCCCGGTTTGCTCCAGGATCTGTGGGAGGGAGCTGGATTGGGGTGTGTGAGTTGCCAAAGCAGACGTGCGCGTCTGTTGGAAGAGCTTTGGTCCCCAGCAGTCCGGAGGTCGGTGCGTACCTAGGGACTGATCTGCAGAGGCTGGCAATCCCAGCGGGAGAAATTGGAGACTGAACTGAGTAAGGGAAACCCAGGCCCGGTGCCCCAGGATCGGGCGCGCACCCGGCGGAGCCAGTCGGGGGCGGCTGGCGTTGGTGCCCGACCGGGTGCCCAGGCCTGCGGCTTGCAAGCTCCGAATCCAGAGACAAAAGCGATCAGCGAATGCAGGGGCACGGAGCTCACTCCTGGAGGGCCTGAGACACAACCCAGACCTGCATTGCAGAGTCCTTCCATAGGGGAGAAACAGAGGAGCTACATTGAGCCCCACTGAGGGGACACACAGACCTCATAAACTCTGACTCAGGGTGGGGGTCAGGCGGTCCAGAGGATGTCCTGCAAACTCCCGGCAACTCCGCTGGAGGCAGGACAGCAGCTGAGAGTGCAGCCCAGGAAGAGAGCAGATCTTCCCAACCTGACGCTGTTGAAGCCAGCCAAAAAAAAAAAAAAGTCTTTTTTTTTCTTTTTTCTTTTTTTTTCTTATTTCGTTTGTTTTCTCCTTGTTTCTTTGTTTGTTTTTCCCCACCTTCCTTCCTATCTGTCCCTCTATATTTTTTAACTCTTTCTACCTTCCCTTCATTTGGTATTCATAGTTTTCTCTTCCTTTTATTTCCTATTTTTTATTATTTTTTATTTTATGTTATTTTCAAATTATTTTCTTCTTTATCTTTCTTTTTCCTTTTCTTCTGCTTTCTTTTCCTTCTTCTTCTCCCTTCCCCTCGCTTCTTTATCAACAGGTGAAACATTAAAACCTGGAATTGTGAAGAGAATTGAGTGGGACCCAGACAAGAGTCAGCCCAAAAAACAGAGAGTGACACAAAATTAACTTCGCTGCTTCAGAGAACTTGACAGATCACTTTAAGAACCAGAGGCTAGCAAGAAGAATCCTACAAACAATGGAAGACAACGAAACAATCCCTAAATGAAAGGAAAGGAGGAAGCCCCAGAAAGAATGATAAATGAAACAGAGGCAAGCCAACTATCAGATATTGAGTTCAAAGCATATGTTATCAGGCAGCTCAAGAAACTCGAGAAGCTTGATGAACTCACAGAAAAGTACAAGAAACTACAGGGAAACTATAATGAACTCACTGCAAACTATGTCAACATGAAAAAGGAAATAGAAACTATTCACAAGGGCCAAGAGGAAATGAGGAATACAATATCTGAACTGAAGAACACAATAGAAGGAATCAAAAGCAGGCTCCATGAGGCAGAGGATCGGATCAGCGAGCTGGAGGACAAGGTTGAAAAAAGCACCCCAAAAGAGCAGGAACAGGAAAAGAGGCTCAGAAAGAATGAAGAGGTATTAAGGGAAATGCAGGACAAGATGAAACGTAACAATATTCGTATTATAGGGATACCAGAAGGAGAGGAAGAGCAGCAAAGGATGGAAAACCTGTTCGAAAAAGTAATGATGGAAAACTTCCCTTATCTGATGAGAGAAGAAGCCACACAAATCCAGGAAATACAGAGAGTCCCAATCAAAAGGAACCCTAACAGTCCCACTTCAAGACACATCATCATTAAAATGGCAAAATTTCAAGACAAAGAGAGAATCCTAAAGGCAGCGAGGCAGAAGCAGGAAGTAACATACAAGGGAACCCCAATAAGGTTAGCAGATGACTTCTCAATGCAAACACTCCAAGCAAGAAGGGAATGGCAAGAAATATTCCAAGTAATGAGAACCAGAGGCCTGCAACCAAGATTACTCTACCCAGCAAGGCTCTCAATCAAGATAGATGACCAAATAAGGAGCTTCCCAGACAAAAGAAGTCTAAAAGAATACACCTTCACCAAACGAACTCTGCAAGAGATCCTAATGGGACTGATTTAAGGGAAGGAAGAGAAAGAGAGAGAGAGTGAGGAACACAGGTACAAAAAAAATGGCAATGAATAAGCACCTATCAATAAAAACCTTAAATGTAAATGGATTAAATGCTCCAATTAAAAGACATAGAATAGCGGAATGGATAAGAAAGCATGACCCACACATATGCTACTTACAAGAGACCCACCTCAGGACAAAAGACTTACACAGACTGAAAGGGAAGGGCTGGAAACAAGTTTTCCAAGCAAACGGACAAGAAAAAAGAGCTGGGGTAGCAATACTCATATCAGACAAAATAGACTTCAAAAAAAGGGCCATCAAGAGAGATCCAGAAGGACACTTTATAATACTCAAGGGAAGAATCCACCAAGAAGACATAAACATTGTAAATATATATGCACCCAACATAGGAGCACCCAAATACATAAAGAAAATCTTGGAGGACTTCAAGAAGGACATTGATAGCAACACAATTATAGTAGGGGACTTCAACACCCCACTGACAAAAATGGACAGATCCTCCAAACAAAATATCAGCAAAGACATTGTGGCACTGAACAATGCCCTAGAAGAAATGGACTTAATTGATATATATAGGGCCCTTCACCCCAAAGAAGCTAAATATACATTCTTTTCAAATGCACATGGAACATTTTCAAAAATAGACCATAGGATAGGACACAAAACAAGCCTCAACAAAGTCAAGAAAATTGAAATCATACCAAGTATTTTCTCTGACCACAAGGGACTGAAATTAGAAACCAACCCCAAGGGAAAAAACCCAAAACACTAAAAATCATGGAGACTGAATAGCATGCTGTTAAACAATGAATGGGTCAAGGACGAGATTAGGGAAGAAGCCAAAAAGTTCCTTGAAACAAATGAAAATGAACTGACAACAACCCAAAACTTATGGGAAACAGCGAAGGCAATCCTGAGAGGGAAGTTCATAGCGATACAGGCCTACCTAAAAAAAACAGAAACAGTTTACACAAACAACCTAACCCTACGCCTACAAGAACTCGAGGAACAACAGCAAAGACAACCCAGAACAAGTAGAAGAAAGGAAATAACCAAGATCAGATCAGAATTAAATGATATAGAGACTAAAAGGACAATTCTAAGGATCAATGAATCCAGGAGCTGGTTCTTTGAAAAGATAAACAAAATCGACAAGCCTTTAAGCAGGGTCATCAAGAAAAAAAGAGAGAGGACCCAAATAAACTCAATCAGAAATGAAAGAGGGGACATTACAACTGATGCCACATAAATACAAAGGATTATAAGTCACTACTATGAAGAACTGTATGCCAAGGAATATGAAAACCTAGGAGAAGTGGACAAATTCTTAGAAAAATATAATCTTCCAAAACTCAATAAAGAAGAAGCAGAAAGCCTGATCCGTCCAATAACAGCAGATGAAATTGAAGCAGTAATCAAAAAACTCCCGGCACACAAAGGCCCTGGACCAGATGGTTTCACAGGAGAATTCTACAAAACATTTAAGGAAGAGCTAACCCCTATCCTTCACAGACTATTCCAAAAAATCCAAAATGATGAAAGACTCCCAAACTCTTTTTATGAAGCCAGCATCATCCTAATCCCCAAACCAGAAAAAGACATAGCAAAGAAAGAAAACTTCAGGCCAATATTGCTGATGAACATTGACA
>PVJI01031474.1:0-13096 GCA_004026765.1 Micronycteris hirsuta
TTCCCAGTAAATGAATGGACTCAGAACAAAGCAGGTGAGCTCGGTCGGTGCCCTGAAACTGCTGCCTCCTTCTGAGGTCGGGCGCCCTTCCACACACCAGCTTGGGTTCGGCCCTTTCCCCACTAGTCAGCAGCGCGGGTCACGGGGCATTTCCGGGCGCAGTTTCCTCCTCCGTAACAGGGAGGACCAGCGGTCCTTTCCCCGAGCGCTGTGAGTTTACAGGAGTCCACGCTGGAAGGGAGGCTGGCCCGCAGCAGGCGCAGGTCAGGGGTTGCTGTAAGGCTGCCGCTGGCCGGTCAGCACAGCACTGCTCGCCCTGCGCTGCAGGACTCCGCACCCATTTGTCATTATCCATTCATTCGTTCTTTCACAATTATTTACCGGAGCCCACCTCTCTCTCCGACCAGGGCCTTCCCGGATCCTTGCTAATCCTCACAGCAAAGGCCTAGACCAGCCGTATTAAAAAACAAACACCCAAGAACCTCCTATTCCCTATCCACTCGGCCCTAGAATTCGGGTGCCTCGTTTTGCAGAGAAGTCTCAGGTGAAACCTCACATACACCGAGGTCTCACAGGCCAAAGAAACGGGGCCCGAGGTTCTTTCCCCTGATGGCAGGGCCTGTAGGACCCGAGTCACGGCAGGCTCCGACCGCGGGCCCCTGCGAGGCGCGCAGCCCAGCCTCGTTGCGGGCGGAGGGCGACCCTCCCGGATCTCTGGGGCGCAGGTTCAGTGGGGTCCCCACTAGGCCGGCCTCCCTGGGCGGGGCAGGGACGCGAAGTTCTGCGGGCCCAGGAAGTAGGTTTTCTTCCGAGCTCCTGGTGCATGGAGATGGGTCTTGACTGCTCCCGGCCGGGTGCGTCCGCCAGCCGGTCGGGCCGGACCTCGCCTCCTCCTGGCTCCGCTTCCTCGTGCAGACGTGCGGGAGCCCGCGAAGCGGCCAGCTAGCAGACTGTGCCCGTGAGTGGCAGCCCCGAGAGGCGGGGGCCGGCGAGCTCAGAAGCCCTTTCGCGGCCTCTGCTTCGGCAGCAGGCCGACCTCCAGTGGGAAGAGCAACCGGGGCGAGTTGGCCGCCGAGCGCTGCGGGGCCTGCCGGCGCTCCTCGAGGCCCCGCGGCCTGGGGCCTCGCCTGCCCTCCAGCCCCGCGGAAATGCCGCCGTCCCGAGGTCCCATGGCCTCGGCCGGCTGAGTGCTGGCCCGGCGGCTGCTGGGCGCAGGGACTTCGTCTTTCCCTGGCTCTGAGTCTGCTGAGTGGAGGTGGCGAGGTCCTTTGGGTTGCACCAGGCCAGCGATTTTCAACCTTTCCCCTCTCCAGACACACATCAAATACTTACTAAAACTCTGCAGCACACCAAAAATACGTTTTTTGCCGATGTGACAAAGTCAGGTATTGCGTGTTTTAAAACCTCTTGTGGCACACCGGTTGAAAATCACTGGACTGAGCAGACCCGGCCTCCCTTGCAGCCAGCCCTTTCTGAGGGTGCCTTTTTAGGAGCCAGATCTGCTTAGTTCAGAGTAGGAAAGCTGAAGAAATGAGCGGCACTGCGGTCTTCAGCCGAACTTGGTAACTTTCAGAATCTCCATTAGAGAACTGACCCATCAACATAAAAAGAAAATAATCTTACTATTTGGCCTGTTTTATTCATCTGTTCTTTCCTCGTGTTTTGAGGCATTTTTCTGTGTGTTCCCTCGGGATTAACTCCGGTTCCCTATCTCTTTACTCTCTGGTCTTAACAGTAAAACAGAAAAATAATCGCAAGAGATGTTAAAGAAAAAAACCTACCTATCCAAAGTGGCATCACTCCAGTTAAAAGCCCACGAGCCAATCCTAGATTTAACACTTGATCTAATTGCAGTTTTAACCTCTCCCAGAAGTAGTCTTAAACAACCAGCATGGAATTTTCTGGTCAAGCACCAGTTTAAGGTAATCTGTCGTATGGGTCCTCTCTGCCCCTCACCCCCCGTAGAAAGAAGAGATAATCTACAGGATTAGAAATTCCTTCCCTTCCTCCAATAAAAAGATGCCTGGATCCCCAAATAATCCTTTCTTTTCTTTAGATTATTAGCACCCTTGCTCCACCCTCCTTCCTAAAAAAACCTCCCGTTTTGCACAACCCCTCAGAGCACCTTCTAGTTGCTACATGGGGCGCTGCCTGACCCAGGATTTGCTTTATAAACCAATTAGATCTTCAAGTTTATTCCACAGAATTTTATTTTTTAATAGGGTCCATTGCTAAACTTAGTCCTCAGTTTTTTTATAAGACGTCAGCGGAGGTGAACTAGGATAGAGATGGAAACTGTAGGTAGGGCACAGCGAGGAACCAGGACCAGAGGAATATTACCTATGGGTTTCCCGAGGTCAACCCTGCCCGACTTCTCCATCCTACCTGCAGTGTCTGAGCTGGCCACA
This sequence comes from Micronycteris hirsuta, assembly GCA_004026765.1. Classification (NCBI taxonomy): domain Eukaryota; kingdom Metazoa; phylum Chordata; class Mammalia; order Chiroptera; family Phyllostomidae; genus Micronycteris; species Micronycteris hirsuta. The sequence continues at coordinate 2,409 of PVJI01031474.1, forward strand.
ACTGTTACACCGTATTAGCACTCAGTTCAAGAGTGGACCCCTTCCACCATTTATTTTCAAAAAGGGTTAATTTCATTTCAAAAATATCTTCCCATTCACTTAAAGTCAGGTGCGTTCCTTCTTTGGCATTCTTCCCCTGGCTGCATTAGCAGAGTAGAGCTGGATTCTTGACAGCACCTGACAAACAGCACTGACGAGATGCCTCCTCCTCACCCCACCACCCCTTAGGGGATAGTGGAGAGGGGGTCCTCAGGAATCACTAAAGTTTCTCAGAGCACAGATCCTTCTCTGTCACCATTCATCATGGTCTTTCAGTGCTCAACAAAGAGAAATAGCTTACTGCGTTTGCTCCTAGAGTGATAGAAAACGATTAATAATGTTTGTGGATGTTATTACAACAGGAACGTTTGGTGGAATAAGAAGTGAAAGGTTTCACTCTTTTATGGTTTGGCAGCAGCTAGGCATGAGCAGAGTAAAAATGACAGGCCAAGTGTGGAACATCACCAGGGTAGAAAGCCCCAGGTAGCTAGCAAGGGACAATTATAGGGTGGGACTTCACCCCCATTGTGACCTTTCCTCCCCTAGCATATCAGCTGGTCATGTGATTTAGACCCCATAGCATATTGCTAGTTATGCAATTTAGATTCCCTAGTGTGTTGTTGGTTATGTGGTTTAGACCCCCAACCTTTCACATGGCTAATCATGTGGGGTTTGGACCCTCCCCAGATCTTTCTCCCCCTGGCATGTTGCTAGTCATGTGGTACACCCCCTTAGAGGAGTAACAAGGATGCCAGAGCATAGCCTCCTACAAATCCCATACAAGCCCTTGTACAACCACTCCCTTAAGCATTAAGTCCTACAGGTAACATCTAGGCCTCAGTTGTGTTTCAGCTCCAAGCCACCCAAAGCAGCAAGGCTAGGTGGGGCAATGTCATGGTTGATATCAGGATCAGCTGCAATGATTAATGATCCCTGCCCTGGCCCTGACCAATTGGTGAAGACCATGACCCTGAAAGGACACACTCAGAAAGTTGATGAATATTCTATTGAGATACTGATGCGGACACCAGCCAGCAGTGTCTGTGGTGTTGTGGATGAGATGAGACAAATTCACACGGACTACCGTGTCCTGTGGAGAAAAAGGAACAGCGTGGTCACTCTCTCAAGGGGAGAGCGCCCCAACGCTTGCCTCGACAGGCTTTTATTGGCTTTCTCATAGCACACATCAAAGAAGGTTTTCATTCATTATACTTAGGTTTGCTTTAGGTAATTACTTTTTACACATAGCAACAAAAAGGATGTTACAGATTACTTCTTACAGATTAACAAGGAAAAAATGTTGCAAATGCAAGGGAACAATAAGAGTAATTGGTCTGGTTACACTTCAGTCCTTGGGAGAATTAGCACGGACTTCAGGAAGTTACTTTAAAGATATGCAGTAAGCATTTGTTGCCTCAACTCAGGGTGAGGGAGTTTTAGCAAGAGGAAGTCACAAAGCAGACTAGGTATAATACAGACCTGATTTCCCACAAGAGAACCAATCTGTAGGTTTGGCATCCTGTGTGCACCACGTGCTTACGGACTTTCCCATAGGGCTGAGCTACAATTGCCATTGCCAGGCAGATTGGTTCCCAATAAGATACTCCCCTGAGACCTCCCCTAAAATTTCTGCCTTTGGAAAACAGATAAAACCCCTTAAGATAAAAGAGACTCAGAATGCGCTTTCTCTCTCTTGAGCATGACTGTACCTTTCCCCACCCCTTTCTTTCACCAAAGTGTACTCTCTCTCTCTCCGCGCCCCCTACCCCGGAGCACTGTCCATGCCTTTCTCCCTCTCTTTCCCTCAGGCACATCGTCTCTGCCTTTCTTTTTCCTAAGCTCCAAGAACTCCTCTTTTGCCTCTGTAACTTGTTTCCTGAGCCCACCCAGCCTAGCTGGCTCACTTCTTCTACCTCTGTGACTCTCTAAATAAACTTTGGTTGTATTTGAGTCTTGCCTCTGAATTCTTTCCTAGCTAAAACTCAAGTACTGAGGTTGCTGAACTGAGGTCCAGTAAAATTCTGGTGCTGTTTCACCACCAACAATGGCATGGGTCCCATGTTCAGTATGAAAGGTGGGATGGGTGCCTGTGCATGGCTTTTATACATTTGTGTGTAGAACAGTAATGGTTTCAACATAGGACAGTACCACTGTGCTCTAGTGAGAAGCTTTTTCTTAGCCTTTGGGAACTGTCCCTTCAAGGCTCATCCTGAGAGGCAGCATCAGATGAAAGTGTCTCCCTGCCAGTTCTTGGCTGGCAACAATTTTGGCCTGAACCCTGGGTGCTCACATTGCAAATAGTGATGCAAGGAGCACAAGTGTGCCTCCTTTGCACATTCCATTATGTGCACACACAGTTCTATTTCATCAGAATGGGAGAAGATGAGAGAGGAAGTACCAAGAGGAGTCATTTTGGAATGTAAGGCAAACAAAACAAAACAAAATTTAAAAACCTCTGATGTTGGCCAATGAAAAATTTGTTCATTTACAAATAGTTCTCTCAAAGTGAGAAGCAAAAAGCATTTATTTGAGTTCAAAAACAATAGCTATTTGGGATACACTGATTCAGGCAGAAGCCCAAATAGCATTTTAATTAGAAGACAAAGATGATGGGAATTTATGAGAAGCGGAAGGGGAACAATTACATTAGTAGAAAAAAGATATTTCTATTGATGCAGCTTACACAACATAATGATGTTAACTCTAAACAGTAGGGGAGGAGTTGCAGAATTTTATGGTTTTATTAACACAAATACAATGTATATACAATCTATCTATTCATTTTCTTCACTGTGCAGACTGACATTAGAATTGGTGACTTTGGTGGCCAGCTGGGCCGCTCTGTCCACAATGTCTTCACAGTTCTTTGAGGAGACGTGAGCAATCACGGCACAGTGAGGTTTGTTGCACATCAGGAGCACTTCAAACTCCTTGATGTTGTGGATCACGAACCTCCAAAAGCCACTGGACAGCATGTGCTTTGTTTTCTTGTTGCTCCCATAACCAGCGTGGGCATCAAGATCTGACCTTTCAATCTGCTGTACACTCTACTGTCAATGCCTCTGGGTTTCCACCAGTTCTGCTTAACTTTGACATAATGGTCTGACTGGTGCCAGGGGAAATTCTTGCTCCTCTTTTTGACAATCTTGGGTTTCACAAGGGGTTCGAGGGCAGCCATGGCAGTGTCGAGGAAAAGAGTCTAAAACTGTTTTAGCCCTGGCAGATGTGGCTCAGTGGATTAAGTCCCAGCCTGAGAGTCAAAAGGTTACTGGTTTGATTCCCAGTCAGGGCATGTACCTGGGTTGTGGGAGAGACCCTCAGTTGGGCATCGATGTTCCTCTCCCTCTCTTTCTCCCTCTCTTCCCCTCTCTAAAAATAAATAAATAAAAACTAAAAATGTTTTAAATTTTCAATCCCATAGTCATAATAATGGCTTCCTTGTTATCTTTGCAAACAGTTCTTTGGGACACAGTGTTGCCCTAGACCCAATCCAAAAGTTCTTTTGTTCTGTTTTAACTTTCCAAAGATTTGAGGCATACAATGTGCAAAGTAAGTTCATCTGGCCTGGCAACTCTGCCTCCCTTTGTTTTGGAGGGACAAATTTGAAACTTAGTTTATCATAAATTTTTGCATTAATTTTAATTTTAAAGTGTTTCATTAAAATATCTTTTTTTTTTAAAAGATTTTTTTATTTATTTATTTTCAGAGAGAGGAGAAGGGAGGGAGAAGGAGCAATGTATGGTTGCCTCTCACATGGCCCTCACTGGGGACCCGGCCCGCAACTGAGGCATGTGCCCCGACTGAGAATTGAACAGGGACCGTCTGGTTCCCAGCCCGCGCTCAATCCACTGAACTACACCAGCCGGGCTAAAATATCTTTTTTGTTTAAAGATTTTATTTATTTTTAGAGAGAGGAGAAAGGAGGGGGAAAGAGAGGGAGAAAAACATTGATGTGCAAGAGAAATATCGATTGGTTGCCTCTCTCACACCCCCAACTGGGGACCTGACCTGCAACCTGCAGGTGACCTGACTGGGAATCTAACTGACAACTTTTCAGCCCACAAGCCAGTGTTCAATCCACTGAGCCACACCAGCCAGGGCTAAAATATTATCTTGATTATGGAATTTTTGGCACTCTCTTAAATTTTGCTTCCAAATTAAATGACTCACTTGCCTCACCATAGTCCTAATCCTGGGAGGTAGGTACAAAGGATGATTTTGATGAAAAAGTAGAATGTAGGACTGGGTTTGCCCACTTGTATTTTTCTGCTGCTCCCAGGACCCAGCCACTGCAATGGGGCTGGCAGAATAGTGGGGCCTCTGGGTGGGATTTGAGGAGACTTATCTCTCTTTGACCACTAAAAAAAGTACTTCTTCCTTACCTGAAGTTTAGTATTTATCAAATAATTAATGAGTTCAACATTCCCCCAAACAGGCTGAGTTGAAAAATGTAAACCCTGATGGCAGGAGAGTACAGTAATAGGAAGTTCCTAAAACTGCGCTTATAGGTAAATAGTTTATTCCAGTATTTTCTTAGAGGAAAGGCAGAATGGGAGCCATGACAACACCGGCATGGTGATGATGATGGTGATGTGAAATGGGATTTAAGGAGGGGATGCACAAAGGTAAAAGAGTGTTTCAATGAGAATTGTTCCCTTCAAAATTTTCCCAAAGTCTGGATGGCCTCGGAGAGACCACATTTCTCCCAGGACTCATTCCTGCCCTTTCCTGGGGATGGTCAACCCCAGGTATTGCCCCTCCTCCCGCTCACTCTGGACCATCCTCTAAAGATGACATCTTCTATCCTTGCCTTGTGTTTAAATACAGCAGACATTTAAAGTGGATGAACACTTTACGACCATCTTGTTGAAAACCCTTTTCCAAATGTGGAATCTGAGACTCTGAGGAGGTATAATGCTCTGCCCAAGGTCACACAAGACAGGACCCCAAAATCAGAAATTGGGGCTCTGGACTTATTGCATTTTCTTTCTGTCATTCATCACAAAAGTACTGAGTACCTATTATACTAGGTACTAAGGGTGCAGTGGTGAGCAAAACCAGTCACAGGCCCAGCTGGGATGTCCTTGGATGTACATTCTATTTGGGGATGCAAACATCAATCAAATAATCACAAATGGATATATCATTATAAACAGTTAAATTTTCTGCAGTAAACAACAGTTCTATAAGCTTGTATAACACAGGTGATATGATGAATGTTGGAGTCAGAAATTGCAGTCTGGGCCATAGGACCAGCTTATACCCAGGGGCTTATCCTCCCCAGGATCACGTTCACTGTGAATTTTACTGAAATTCACCTCAAGGTACTGGTCTTTTATGGGATATTGCATGCCAAGTAGGAAGGAAAAGGAAAGTAGATGTAAGAAAATCCATTCTTTAAAGTTTGTGACTATCACTCAGAGAGCCACATTAGTCCAAATTTTAAGTGTTCTTATTTTTGCTTTGCAAATAATCATAAACATTTTATATTGGGCTTCTGAAAACAGTGACCTTGTAAAAGCAAACAGTAGATTGAATTATTATTAGAGATAAGAATAGTAATGCTAGACATGATATCTGATAATCTGAATGTGAAAAAGAAAAATAATAATTATAAAATATAGATGTATGAAACCAAAACTCACAGTATCTGGGATCATTTAGGGTGGGAAATATCAATTCCACACTTCACAAAGCCTGAGGTTGTCTCCTGTAGGACAACAGAATACACGATAATTCATGTTTTTGTTCAATGTACATGCTCATCAAATAAGATTAAAGTTACTTTAAGAACATTCTAATGTAAGTGAACAGGGAAGGTAGATAATGTAGTTTTGGAAGGTTGGCTGAGTATCTAAAACACACAGAAAAATTCTTATCCCTTGAAGGACTGACTTTAGTTATCTAGAATATGTCCCGGAACTTTAATATCCTGACGGTGATGATGAAGGACAACGATAATGACACGAAGCCTCACAGCAATAGCTTGTTGGTGGAGTGGGTATATGTGGCCTCTCTCTTCCAGATTTTAAAGTACTCTCAGGTGACACAAGAAGAGAGTCATCTGGCCTTTTCCTCTGAACCCCCCCTCCCCGCCAAAAATAATAATTTTGATCTTTGGGGAGCATAACCTGAGCAATTCTTTGATATCATTTATGGAACTTGCCTATCTGTCGGACTGACCAAACTGGTCCTTCTCACTGCATTTGGGCTATCATATTCAGCTCCTTTTCTCCACAAAACTTTAAAAATGTCTTCTAGTCTTCAGAAGGAACATAGTTAGTGGCACAGAAGTTTTTTTTGTCCTTAGTTTTGGAGACCAGCATTTTGTGTGTGAGGTAAGGAGTGAACAATTTTCTGGGCTCACAGGAGATAAAGGGCCAGTAAGACTTCCCACTCGAATACCTGGCTTTCTACTTCCTATCTCTCCCCAAATCATCCCACCCCAGGCCTGCTTCAGACTACCTTCACTTGAGAGCATTATCCAAATGCTCTGGACCTTAATGGCCTCCACACTTGAGATGCTCCAACCTTTACAGTCCTTATCACTCAGATCAACCTTAACATTTCAGTACCTTCTGTTTTTCCATTAATGATTTGATAAGACAGTAGGGTTACTGTCTTATTCTTCTTTTGAGTCTGAATGCTCTATTTAATTGTTAGGTACACCATGGGCCCTAAATTCCATGCTGACTGATTGGCTGGACGTATGTGGGGAATTCTCCTCTGTCAAAACTCCTTCCTGCAGGGCCCTCTGGGGAAAGTATTTCAAACTAATTTGCAGGTTCCTGCAGAAGATGTATTTTGCTTCTAGGTCAACTTGTCAAACACCACATTGGGAAGCGTTTTTCTATGGCAAGACTTTGTGGCACCTACAGAGAACTTCTTCTGAATGAAGCAAGATCCCAGACACAAATGCAGGTCTGTTTCAGAGAAGCAGGAATAGACTGTAATGACACCTAATCTTGGGGGTATAGCACTCCTTCCTCCTTTTCCTGTCCTTTTTGAGAATCACTCAATTCTGTTTTCTTAGGGGATGGAGCAGTAATTTTCCTGATTATGCCTCACACTCCTACCAAACAAAAGTATGGTTTGGCTGTGTGCCACCACAGACAGACAAATTCCAGAGACAGAGGTTAGTGGGGAAGGAAAGAGGTCTTTACTAAAATGTTGCACAATTTGGGAGGACAGGAGCTCCTCGCTTCCAGGCTCATCTCTTCCACAACACAAACAAAGCCCAGCTTTTTCTGAAAATATCAAAACCCAAAACAGTGCCCAGAATTCCCACTACATCCTTATCTGTCTTTTGGAGCCCAAAGAAGCTAAGTGGGTGCCTCTCCAGCTTCAGGCTTTCTCCTGGAGTCCATGTGTGTTGTTGGCCCACGCATCTGCCAAAAGGATCCAAGAGAAAAGAGTTTCTCCCTTCCCTTGGTTTAAATCTCCCAGCCCAAATTTCTGTGCTCTCCAGCAGGGCCCAGCTTACCCAGCAATACTGTCCTTTTTCCAGGCTAGAATGACAGGACAGCACCTCCATCTGCCTCCATGTCTACCTTCTACAGTTATATGTAGCCGCATCCTCTGGTCTCACCCTCACCCAGGGACCTGGAGGGAGTAGGAGAGTTTTTCCCTTAGCCAATCACCTAACTACTTTTTTGCATGCTCACCATAATGACTTCCTCCAGCAAATTTGTGCCAGGGGTAGGGAAATCTGTCTGCATGCTAGCTTGGTTATTGGGGCAATGTGGCCCGGCCCCTGCCTATGGGCAGTTCCTTCCCTCGGCCTGTCCAGGCCTATCTGTATCAACACTGCCGTGGCATGCCCTTCTATTTCTTGGCTACACTTTGGGAAGGTGTAGAGTGACCTGGTATTACAGAAAAGTAGGGTAGGATTAACATGAAAAAAGTTTACAGTAACTTTAGAGGATTTCAGATTAGAAGGAACATTAGGATGCATTCAGTTCAATTTAAGCTACATTTTACAGATGTGGAAGTGTAAGAGGGTGCAGCCAGGGGGCCCCAAAAAGGATTTGTAGTGGGGTCCAGAACTCAGGGTGTTCAAGAAATATTAAAAATATGGGATGTCCTCACCCCTACAAGTCTGAGCTGGGGGATGGGATGCATGGAGCAGGGCCATTGAGTTATTTTACATAGCAACAGTTTTGCAGATAACCTCTAGAAAGGTCATTTAACATATCTATACCCTTTAACTGGTTTCATGGATATGTTAAATAGCTGTGGCCATGCTTTGAACCAGGGAGAAGGGAGTGACTTCTACCCAGGGTGTAACTGGGAGGCAAATCCCTCTGGTTACAGTGCCTGCGTGAGAGCTTGGAGATGATTGTCTCCATGCCATGGGGCTACACCTGCCCAGAGTTACCATGGCAGCCCAGAAAAGTTGGAAAATACAGGAGTGCTGGCAAGTGTAGCCGATTGTGGGAGGAGTCTGAAATGGAGCTGCAGAGGAAAATTGGCACTGGGATTTAAACCCAGGTGATGAGAATCACCACACGGCTTTAGCAGAGAAGGACCACACAGTTTTGGGTCTCCCTTCGCCATGCAGCTTCAGAAGCCAGAAAGCAAGATGTAGCAGTGATGCAGAGCTCTCTCTTAGCAGTTCGGAAGAATGCAGGAGAGATGCTGCGGGAAGGAAAGGGATGAAAGGACTCTTGCTGCTGGGCCATGAGAAGGTGCCGTGTAGTTTTGGATTAAGAACTGGAGGTCCCGGCGACACAGCAGATGGTGCCGGGAATCGAGGGAGGCCTACTAGCCGAGCACGGATTTCTGGGAAGAACCAGGGGCTACCTGAGATATTGACTTATATTTCTTTTCCTGAGATATGGTACCCAGGAGCGGGAAAAGGGGGGAAGGAAGGACTGTGTGTGTTCGTGGGTGTTTTAAGGGACTTTGGGATTTTAATGAAGACATTAAGTCATCACTCTTAAGCCTGTATAACTTGAATAAATAATTCCTTTCCCTTTCACCAATCTCTAACATGGAGAGCTGTAATTCTCTGGTGATGGGCAAGGTGAACCTAGTACAGGGGGACCCCAGGAAAAGGGGGGTCCATTCGGTAACATTGTGGGACTCCCTTCCCTGGTGGCCAACCAGGGAAAATCATAGGAGACCACATGCTCAGTAGCTTTAAAGTAATACAACTACTTGTACATGCGCAATAAAAGCCTGCCAAAACTAGCCAGGAAGGATCTGCCATATAAAAATAGAATCCCTCCAGCCCATGAGGTCAATCTCTGCTTGGAATTGGCCTGCTCCCATGTTCTCAGCTATAAACTCTGGGTGTTTGGTTCAATTCCTGATTGTCAAGAACCTGGTTACTTGTGCCCATCTGTGACAGAAGCAAAGGCCTGAATGGAGCAGAAGGGCTTTTCCCTTATAGGAAGTGGCTGACATCGTTATGGAAGCAATCTGTTTACTGGAGAACCAGGAAAGCTGGTGGTGTAAGTCTGAGTGCAAAAGCTGGAGTATAGGGAGTGCCAATGTCTGAAGGGAAGAGAAAATGGATGCCTCAGCTCAGGCACAGCCTGCAAATTCACCCTTCCTCTGCCTTTCGTTCTATTCAGGTCCTCAGCAGATTGGATGATGCTCCATTGGTAAAGGTGATTTTCTTTATTTAGTCTTTGAAATCAAATGCTAATCTCTTCCAGAGACATCCCATAAAGTCATACCCAGAAATAATGTTTTACCAGCTATCTGGGCATTATTTAGCCCAGTTAAATTGACCCATAAAATTAACCATTATCTTATATTTCTGCTACTTCACTAAGCAAAATTCAAATTTGGGAACCCTGCTACCTGAATTTGTCTGTTCCCCAAGGACAAGTGGCACAGTTCTCTCTGATAATATCCCAATATAGAGCAAGTTAGTAACCATTTCATTTTCTTTCTACTTTTTCTCACAATGGGTATTTTGATAGAAGGCTTTTGGCTCTCTCCATTGAAAATCAAATCTCTGCAGTTTGGAACACTCCAGTTAATTAGAAATCTTTAAATCCTGCCAAGATAGAGAAAGGGCCAGGATTTTAAAAATACTGTCTTGCTCACACATGGATTGACCCAAAAGCAGTATTTTAACCCAAGCTCTGAAATACAGTTTTTCAGTAACTATTTTCCCAGGTGTTGACGTAAGAAACATCCAAACCTGTAAGAATTTTTATGAGTGTATTCGAGTCAAACTGACGACAACTGCCGAGAAGCAAAATCTCAGTGGATTGAGAAAATGCTCCAGAAAATAGCAGCGTGGAAGAAAAGGGGCCGCGGATGAACCCGACCAGCTCAGGGGAGTCCGCCAGGCAGCTTTACAAAAGCAGAGACCTGAAGTATCCGCGAAGGGTGGTCTGAGATGACAATTTAACAACTGAAAGCAGTTCACAGTCAGAGTCAGGTCCTAGGCCAGTATTTTTGCCTAACAAAGGTCAATCTTTACCTTAACTAAGCCCGTCTATTGTCTTTTTGCATCTAGGATAACTTCCTTTTCCCCAAACCCCTGGGGCACAGGCTGAGACCACAAGTCCCCTCGTTGTTATTGTAATCATGTGAATTGTTGACTGTTACCTATCCCTCACCCACCTGTGTGAAAGAAGCATGTGTCTATCATTCTACCTTTTATCCAATCCCAGAGGTGCCCACCCCCC
>PVJI01031475.1:0-13105 GCA_004026765.1 Micronycteris hirsuta
CAGTTCTGGCCATCTGTTGCCCCCCAGCCTAGGAAGGGGCTGAGGGCCCCAGGGGCAGTGTAGGCTGCTGGCTAAGGGCAGGTGGCCTCAGGGTAGGGAATGAGGAGGTGACAGGGGGAGGCATGAGGAAGAGAGGGGTGTGTGTGGAGGGCAGGATCACGGGCAGAGAGCAGCGCTGGAGCAGGCAGAGGACAGCCAGGGGTACGAGAGAGACTCAGGGACGCCAGGGAGCTCTGGGCCAGGCAGGGAGCTGGCGCTGGGGTCACGGCCTCAGGAATAGCGGCAGGGGGCAGGGAGAGGCCAGGCCACCTCTGGGAGAACCCTCGACTGGCTGTGATCACAGACATTCGTAGGTTTTCAGTATGGTCCCTTTAGACAGAGCCGAGGATTCAGGCTGGGCCTCCGGTGTGCCCGCCCTCGCCCACCCTTGCCGGCCCCACTGGGCTCCAGGCCTGGGCGGTCGGGCTCAGCCCCTCGCTACTTGAAGGTGGACTGAAGCTCCTTGAAGGCCGCTTTCCGCTGCTTCATCTCCTCCGCCTGCTTCTTCCTCTCCTCCTGCTCCGCCTTGATCTCCTCCTCGAAGCGGCTGGACACGTTGATGGCCTGGACCTGGGGTGGCGTGGGGGTGGCTCAGGGCTGGAGGGGTCCTCCCAGCAAGGCACACGCCTCCCCCTTTCACTCCCTCTAAACCTAGGCTCTACTTCTCAGAGCCTCAGTTTCCCCATTTGGAGCCTGATGCTTAATAACTCTGACCTCCCATAGAACGGATTCGTAGAAAGAGAGAACATGTGTTCAGTGGCTGCTGCCCAGCACAGCCCTGCACGTGGGAACTTCTCACGTCGCATCCTTAACCCATTTCCTGTGCAGGGGAGCCCAGCTGCGCACCGGTCCCACGGATGAACCCTGAAGCATCCCCTCCACCCTGGACGCCCGGAAGGAGGCGGGAGGTGGCCTTTGGAAGGAATGGTCTTCACTAACGAAGGAAGAGGGAGAAGGAAGGAAAGGTGGGGACCCTGGATCCCTGGTAGGGCAGGACCCAGGAACCACACTCATCCCCTCCATCTAGGTGTGGGCTGGAAGGGGAGGGTGTTGTGCACATAGGTGGCCTCTGGGGGGCGTCATACTTCCTCCAAGCTGGGGCTGGCAGGGCTTGTGTCTCCAAGAGGCCCCAGGAAGCACTGTGTGTTCCTGGGCCTGCTCCGCTCTCTGTGGGCGTAGGCTCTAAGGCCTAGTCCTCTGAATTAGCGGCCCCTTTTCAAGTACGCATACCCCTCACTCAACTCAGGGGCAGCTGGAAAGCATCACAGCCTGGACCGGAGGGAGCAGAAGCCAGAAGCGCCAGGGGCCTTGCCCAGCCCAGCCTGGGAGTCAGCTCCCCATCTCTCGTCTGCAGCCTCCGTGGGGGCAGAAGGGATTTGGGCTGACCCCCCCCCCGCCCCCCGCTAACCCAGGCTCCTACGACACCCCCGCCACCCTGTCCTTGGGCTGGCGGGGCCAGGGCACCCCAACCTGGGCTCTGCGCATGCCCACACTCCTCACCTTGGCTTCGAAGAAGCTCTTAGCCCCCTTGACGCCCTCGGTGGAGACGTCGATCTCGGAGAGCCGGGCCAGCACATGCAGCCCGCTGTCTTCCTGCAGCTCCCCGGCCGCCGCCTTGCGGAAGATCAGCAGGAACTGCAGCAGGGAGCAAAGCGGGGGGCGTCAGAGTGAGAGCAAAAGGGCCTGGTGTCCCTGGCGGCGTGCTCACCAGGAGGTGTGCTCATGGGACTGGGAGCCAGCGGTCTGGGCCCTCCCTTCCCTCTCTGGGCCTTGGTCTTCCCATCTGCACAACGGGAGACTAGGGGACCCATCTTTTGCCCTCCCGGGACCCGGGGTTACGGCAAGCCTGCTTGGTCCACACCTAACTCCCATCAGGAGTCTTGATGACGTGGCCTCGATTTACCTCTTATCTTTGTCTCCACTGTTCTCCAAACTAATTTGCTCTGCATTCCACTGACTGAGTCGTAAGGTACAGGACTGTGCCCATTTTACAGAATGAGGAAGGGTCAGGGATAAGAAAACACCCTGCCCCGGATCTCAGCACCAGAAACTGACGGAAGGATTTTAGCTGACGTCCTGACTCCAAACCACCACCCTGTGCTGCCTGCAGCCTCCTCCCGCCTGCCTCCTCTGTGCTCCCTTCTGGTCCCCAGGGCCTGGCCTGAGCTGACTCTTCGGAGGGGCCGCCCCTGGCATTCAACCCCGTGCTGCCTGGGCTCAGCTCCTCTTGGACCCACAGCACGTGTCACTCCCCCTGCCTGTCCCCCTCTCCCCCCCCCAATCCACGGCATTGTGTCACTTCCGCTGGCTTCTCCCACCACACCCCCGGGGCCCACACAGGGCCAGGCGGACAGGAATCACTCCGTACGTGCTCACTACATGAAGAAATGGACGTCCCTCCTCCTCACTTAGAGCAAACACCCCACCCCCACCCCTGGGTTCAAGGTCGACCGCCCAAGGACAAAGGAGGGCTAGTCTCACCTCCCGGAAGCTCAGCTTGCTGTCGAAGTCCTCGTCCACCTCCTTGATCATGTTTTTCAGGCCCAGGTGGGTCTGAGGGGCTCCGAGTTTCTCCATCATAAGCTTTAGTTCCATCAGGTCGATAAAGCCGTCCCGGCCGGCGTCGTACCTGTGGGCACAAGGAGGGAGGCCTGAGGACATCCTGACACCACAAGACTGAGTACAAGGGGTCAAAGGGCACCTCCCACCAACACATCATCCTATCACAGCTGCAAGGGACCTCAGCCCAGGTGGAGTTCTGATCTCTGGCTCAGCTACTGCTTGGTTACCTCTGATGACGAGGAACTCACTACATGGCCTGATAGCTTCCTACATGTCAAATAGTACTGTTTTGGGCAAGCCTGCTGCAAAGGAGGCCAAAGCCATAGCCCCCTGTACTGAATGTGACATGAACAAGCGGGGAGAAAAATTCACAATACCACGCGGCACAGATTGGGAGGGTGGGCTCTGACATTAGCACCCACTGACCACCTCCAGGGACATCTCTGCCCCCACCCAGGAGGGAGGCAGAAGGTACCATGTGTCACAGGGCAGGGCCAGAGGCCACAGGAGGGAGGGCCACTCCTAGTTTTCCCGGAGGCAGCTGGGGTGTGTTGGGGAACAAGTTGTGCAGGGTGCCTGTAGTGAGTGAGCAGGGGGACAGGGCAGGTGGCTGGAAAGGCCTGGAACAGTGACCAGGTGACCGCAGTGTCTCTGCCTTGCCCATTTCAGGTATCTTGTTTGCTACCACCAATGGCCTGGGAAAGACAGGGGTGGGCTGGGGAGTGGAGTCAGTGTGCGTAAGAGCCTGGTCAGAGCTGGCTCCCAGACCCTGTCCCCTGTCCGGGGAGGCGCTGCTGGCGCCCGGAGCACACAGCTGGGCAGATGGGTGCTGTCCGCACAGACCGGCCGGGCCCTCCCAGCAGGCTAAGCAAACACCTGCCTGCTGACCACTTGGTGGGCTTGCAAGTAGTCTCGGGGCTGCGAAGCTGGGCCTTCTGAGCCTAAAGCAGCCTTGGGCAGCCCCCAAGGCCTCAAGCTGGCTCGGTGACAGCAGTGTGACAGGGGCGGAGTTGCAGACACCTGCGCACTGGAGAGCGGAGTTCACCGGTAAACACACATCTCCTTCCCCTACTCCTCCTCTAGTCATTCATGAGCTTCGCGTGACTTTGGACATGAAACAGCAACCACTTTTTGGTATCTGTCCTTGTGCCAGGAACCTTACATACTTACTGTATTTCACTTAATCCTCAAAAATTCTTATTTTTTAATGGAGGCTCAGAGAAGCTCAGAGACCTGCCCAAGGTCACACAGCAGTAAAGGAAGGAAGGAGCTGGGTCATACCCTCCCCCACCCCACCTCAGGCTCATAAACCTGCACATTTGCTCTGTGCCCAGCCCCCCTCCGCAGGCCCGGGGCTGCCAGCAGAACAGAGACGCCTGCCTGGAGCATTTGTGCAAGGGTATAAATAGTTCCCGGGCAAGTGAGTCAGTGGTTGGAGATGATGCAGTCTCTGGGAGCCCTGCAGGGAACACAGGATCTGAGGCTTCCTCCCCACAGGGCTGGAGGCCTGCGGGCAGTGGCCATCGTCGGCTGGAAGCCGGTGTACGAGGATGGATGGGGTGGGGTGTGGTGGGACCCCAGAGGGTCAGGCCCCACCCTTCGCCTTTGGAGCCCATCTGCCCGCTGGTGAGGGCCCGGGGGCTGCTGCACGGCCCTTAGTGACAGGTCCTGGCGCAGCCCTGTGGACAGCGGCCCTGGGAGGGAGTCAGTTTTTCCCGTCACCGGGAAGTCACAGGGACTCCCCTCCTCAGTGCCCCTTGGGAAAACAGAGCGCCTAGCACTTTCTAAACCTGGGCTCCCATGAACGGTGGCGACGACCCGTCCCCACTGGAGCGGGCTGCCTGGGTCCCAGTAGCCTGTGCCACTTGGGCCTCCAGCCGAGGCTGAGACCCCCTGGCGTGACGGTGACTCTCATGGGACCAAGTTCATACACACCAAGCACTCAGCACAGGGCCTGGCACACGGAGCTGGCTCCGAAAGCGGCGGCGCCAGCACTACAATGAGATACAGTTAATTTTATTAAGCTCCTACCCGGTGCCAGGCATGGTCTCTCACGACCTCTGTGCTCAGCAATCCTGGGAGGTCAGTAGCGTGTCTGCGTGTGGCCGATGGGGGAACAAGGTTCATAAAGAGGACACTGGACCCATAACCAGCAGGCCAGGGATCCGCACACCCACCCCTACGATTCCTGCACCCCGCTCTCCGCTGCCCTGTCCCGCTTCCCTCTCCTGGGCCCAGCTTTATTTGCTGCTCAAGTGGCTGGGTTTCCTCCCGCAGCCAGCGGTGGCTCAGTGTCAGAGGAAGTGCAGATAAAATGTCCAAACTTGGACGAAAACGTGGGCTCTGGATTTCTTGATCGCTGGCAGCTCCCGGGCCTGGCTGGGCTGCAGCCTAAACCACAGCTTGAGCCCGCCTGCCTCAATGAAGGGCCGATCGATGACTGGGTGTGAGCTCCATCCTGGGCGGCTCTGTCCCCAGGGGGGCAATGAAGGGCAGGCCACAGTGCTAGTGGATCAATAGCCAAGGTTTGGGGGGCGGGTGATGGAAGTCAGGGAGAGGCCAGGTGCTGGGGTGGGAGTTGGGCTCCTAGAGGTAACACTGGAGAAGGCTGTTCCCTTGAGACCTACCCCCCACCCCGGGGAGCAGGAATCCATGGGCCCCGGGCTCTGATGGTGGGGGGCTCCGGATCACTGAGTCAGCCACGTACCAGGGTTAACCTGAAGGTCACCCTGCAAGTCTGTGATCACATCAACTGTGCTGAGACTGAGCTGGGTCCGAACCTCAGATCTGCCACCTGCTGGCTGGGTGGCCCTGGTCACATCACCTGTCCCCCACAAACCTCAGTTTTCCCATTTACATCACGGATGCCAAAGGGCTCGTCTCAGGATCGAGAAAAGGATGAAAAGAGACCCTTAGCACAGGTCCTGGCCTGCAGCAAGCACTTTGTTAATACATACCACCCATAATAATAAAAGTAAACCCTTGTTGTTACTATCTACCTTTAGCATTAAAGATTAAGTGAGGTTATTTAGAATGCCTAGTACATACATAGTAGGTGCTTAAAAGCTGCTAATCTCATTATCAATAGCAGTGGCTGCGAGAACATTCTGCGTGTCAGATACTATTGCACATAATGGTGACAAAAGTAATAAAAAAAAAAATACAACGGCTCCTCCCTGGGCACCAGTCCTGAGGGGGCCTGGCCGGGTGGCCACGCCGGCTGCAGCCGGGCCGGGAGGCGGGGAGCGGACCGGATGTTCCCTGGCATCAGCACCTCGCCCTCCCTTGAAGGCCCCACGACTTCCCGCCAGGCCTGGTTCAAAGACCCTGCCACGCGGGGAGGGAGAGAGGAGCCTCGGTCCCAGATGACTCTCCTATCCTTCCTGACAGGCGGGGAGGTGACGAAGCAGGAGAGTGTTACCGTGCCCTCAGCAGGTGGATGACGGGGGACACCGGAGAGAGCGATGCTGGGGAACAGGCACAGCCCAGGCTGGGGAGACCCTCAGCCATCCGGCCTCTCCCTGAGCTGGAACGGAGGCTGCAGGTGGCTCAGGGGATCCTGCCACAGAGTTGGCACACGAGAGCCACTGGATAGCCCGGTCTGCCCCCTTCGTAATACGTGGGGACGCTGGGGCCGAGTGGGTAGCACCCAGCCCACCGTCACACAGTTGGCTGACCTCAGGACTCCATCATCTGTCCTCCCTGCCTCTTCTTCCTGGTCCCAGGGAGTGTCCTGAATTCTCAAGCTCATAGGGTCAGGGAGGCCTGCCTGGTAGGACCGATTCTGTCCGGCAGAACTGGCGACAAAGCACCCGGGCTAGGAGCTCAGCGCTTTTCTCCAGCACCTGGCACCGCGCCCACATTCCTACCCGCCTCCCCCTGAATAGTTCTCAACGGGGAGGGCTCGGCAGCTGCCGCCCCGGATGCTGGTGACAAAATCCCCTCCCATCCGTCCTTGAAAGTGGAGCAGCAGGCCGCCACCCAGGCAGGCTTGGCTCTTTGGGGAAAGCAGGTCCCCCCTCACCCCCGCTGGCTGCCCCTCCGCCCACTGGCTCTGATAACCAGGAGTCTCGGGGGTGGGCAGCGGCTGGCTCCTACAGGGGTCAGCACTGCCCCCGTTTCATAAGGATATTATCAGTGCCTGCTCTTTGCTGAGCACTTACTAAGTGCCAGGGCCTGTGCAAGTGCTTCGCAACAGCTCCTCACAAGAATTCTGAAGCAGGCATAACCGTCCCCGTCCCCGTAACATAGACGAGGAAGCTCAGGGAAGAAGTGACTTGGCCAAGGCCACGATTGACAAGGACACAGCCGGGATCTCATCCCAGACTCAGGCCGGATACAAACACATGCTTTTAACTGCTATGCTCTGCCCTGAATCCTATGAACCCTGCACAGAGAACCTCAAGTCGGGGAGGGGGCCTACTGGAGGTCACCTTATTTAGCCATGCATGAGAGGGTCAGATTCCAAATGCAGTTTTCCTGCTTGGCATCTTAAATACCACTGAGGATGGGGAGCTCACTGCTCCCCTCAGACGGCCCATTCCGGCTTTGGAACTGCCCAGGAGGAGGCCGATCCTCACACATGACCCCCCACCGGTCCGCTGTGCCATACAGTATGATTGCAGAATGAGGCATTACCACAGCCGCTGCACAGGGGACGCCCATCCTGTCTCTTTTGCTGACGGCCCCTCTGCCCATGGGCATCCCCAGGAGGATAGACAGCAGAGACCATGGAACTGACGGACCAAGGAGCCCCCCAGGCCCACCTGACTTTGGTTTCAGTATTCACAGACCCTGGTCCTCCCCCCTCCTGTCTGGGGTGGGGGCGCCGGTACCTCCTCGGCCTCTATTCTTTGCCCTGCAAAATGGGAAGGCAGGGCGGGAATGTTCTGAAAGACAGAATTCTGCCTTGCTGGCTGTTACAGTCAACATGGCTCTGCCTACCTCCCCTAGGCAGGTGGATGCCCACATGCTGGGTGATGACTGGCCGGCACTGCAGCCCCCCCCCGGCCCCCCGCCTTCCAGCAAGGCTGCCTGACTCATGGGGGGAAGCCCAGCTGCTCACCACTTCCTCTTGTCCCATCCGCAGAGTCAGAACTGAGACCTGTCACCCTGCATCAGCTGAGGGCGTGCGTGCGTACACGCCTGCGCTGCTCTCGGGCTCAAACAGGAGACCCCAGGCTGATGGCAGGATGCTGGGGGCTGCCAGGGCTTGGGGACACCCTAAACTGGGGTTCAACCCCTTCACGCTGGCCCGGGAGAGACAACTGCCTCCACGGTTAGCGTCAGCAGTGGGCTTCCCACCAGCTCACCCTGCACTGCCTCCTTCCCTGCCTGTCCTGAACACCGTGCGCACCTGGTGGACCCGTGAACACACATATTCTCATCGGCATTCCTGCCAGCTCCTGGGTGCTGCAGGTGCTGCTCTCCTGGGGCCCCACAGGAGCACGGGACTTGGAGCCAGAGAGACCCCGTCTCAATCCCATCTCCGCTCCTGAGGAGTTGTGTGGCTTGGGACAAGTCACGCAAAGCTCCCAGTCTTACAGGATGCTAACAATGATTAAACAGATACAAGAGCCCAGAACGGAGCGGCCCTTTCAGTCAGATGAAGGCCGAGTGCTGGGAAGGGCTGGAGCTGGGTCCCGCACTGGCCAGGAATCCGGGCCTGGCTCCCGGCGAGCTGCACCTTCCTGGCACGGAACCCTCGCTTCTCTTCAGTCCTTGAAAAGCAGAAGTCAGCCCGGCAGTCAAAGGCAGTCCCTCGGCTGCTGGAGGGTGTGGGACTGTCCCTGCTGAGGTGGCAGTGACTCCCACTTCCCTCCTCCACTGGGTTGGGCTCCCTCTGCAGAAAGGCCTTTGGCCTCCCCTGAGGCAGTGGGGCCTGGACTCTGACAGCTGAAGCCAGGCCTTGGGCCCAGAGGGCAGGAAGGGGAGAAGGGGGGGAAGAGAGCAAACTAAAGGGGAACCAAAAGCCCCCCCCCGGGGGGGGGCAAGAAAGGTGACTCAGAATCAGAGGGAAGGAAGAAGAGCAGACGGGAGCTAGAAACCCTCCCTCCCCACACAGCCCAGCTCCTGGCTGCTGGGAGTGGGAGGTCCCAACCTCTGTATCCCCCACAGAGTTCCCCCTACCCCCCAGCTCTGAGAGGCCCCTGTCCCTCAACCATAAACACAGTCCACACATGGCCTCTGGAGTTCCCCAGAGACAGACCTGGTTCTAATCTTGCCACCTCCTTCAGCCTCAGTTTCCTTATCTGGCAAACGGGGGTGACAGGACTCACCTCACCGGGTGGGTGAGAGGGTTAATTTCAATTTCTGAAATAATGCAGAGGCTCCTTCGGAAGCACCTGACCCTGGGCCTCCACTGAACAGGGCGAGGGGGCGGGGCAGGGCTGGCCGTGGAGGGTCCAGCAGCAGGGTGGTCCTCCGGAGAACTTCCAGTCCTCGAGGTAGAAACAAATGGAATCTCCCATCTCTAGCCCTGGGGGCCCGGGGGTCCCCCAAAGGCCCCCATCCATAGCCCGTCTCTGGGACTCTAAGCTTCGAGGGCAGGAACTTTAAGCTCCACTTAGTTTCTGGGCCTTGGCCGCAGCAGGAACATAATGAGATAGCTGCTGGATGAATGAACTAAGGAGCGGACCTGAGGTTCTTCAGAGTCATCACCTATGTTCCGAAAAGCCCACAGACCAGATCCGAGGGTGGACTCTACAAAGCTCAGGGGCTTCTCACACTTAATCCTCAGAACTTTACTTGGTAAGTTCTGTAGCCCAGGGGAGCAGCCGGGCACCTGCTCAGAGCCACCCGCTGCGGGGTGGCCGGCGGGCGCCGGAGGAGCCCCGCTTCAGTATCACTCCAGAGCTGCTGTCTGCCCTGCCTTCCCCTCTTTCCTGACTCCTGCCTTGCGTGTAATTAAGTGATAATCAATTCCTTTCCCCATTTTTGTTATTTATCAAAGCATATGTAGCTGTTGATCAGAGCATCTGCTCAGCAAGAGAAAAAGGCTCTCAGGTTGGGTCCCTGTCACTCCCACCCAAAGTAAGAGGGTTGCAGCCAGCCCAGCAGCTCCGGGGGTGGGGGTAGTAAGTGGAGGCAGACAGTGGCTTCTGTGGCCCTACCTTGCTGACAGCCCAGACAATGGCCGCCACTAGGAACTTAGTAAGTACTGACTTGTGCCAGGTACTGAGTTAAGCGCTACGTAACACCCCTGTGGGGTGGGTGCTGTTATTCTCCCTGCTCTAGGGTGGGGAACTGGGGCTCAGAAAGGTGCAGTGTCCTGCCCCAGGACCCGGGGCCGTAGAGTCCTAAGGCCCCGCTCTTAACCACTGCACCACACTGCCTTCCAGGAAGGAGTGGGGAGGGGCGGTACTTGAGTAGCAAGGGTATGCGCGGGTGAAGAGGAGGAGGGCAGGGTGGGAAGGGACGAGCAAAAAAGGAGAGGGAAGCCTGCCTCTCTGACGCAAGGGGTCAGGAGGTGAAGTGGCTGGGGATGAGGCTGGGCAGGCAGGGAACTAGGGCATCGTCCTCAGATTCCACAGCAGGTTCAGAATTACATGGCTGCCTACGTCTCTGGCAGGTCTTGGCTTACAAAACCCCGCAGAGTCCCATGCAGGCTACTGCCAGCCGGGGCGGGGGAGGGGCTCTGAAGATCTCTGGGGCCACACCAGTCCCCTCTTGCCTGGAGGGTTGCAGACACCCCTTGAGGGATGGGCAGAGAGATAGGGTGAGAGTGGACCAGAGGTGGTGGCCGCAGCCTGAGGCTGCACAGGGAGGGAGGACTGATTGTCTAGGCTCTCCACTGATGTGGTGTGTCCAGGTGCTGGCACCGTGCATCACCTGCTCTGAGCTTTCACCTCCAGATGTGGGGACCACTATCCCTGCCGGCCAGACAAGGATGCTCTGGTTCAGTCGCTGAAAACCTCCCTGTAACCGTAAGTAAATCACTGCACCCCTCTGGGTCTCCGTTTCCTCTTCTGTAAAATGGGGAGAAGGGCTGTCCCTACTGAAACCCGCACGGCTGCAGCGTAGGGCCAGTGACAGCGGCAGAGAACCCACTTTCCCTCTGTCCCCTTTTCTTCCCCCCACCTGCCCGCTCAGGAAGGACCTGCTGAGGAGCACGGAATGGAGGGACTGGAAGACCTGGAAGGCAGTTCTGACGTCCAGCAGGGTTCAGGACCCCTCAGAAGTAAGGTCAATGCCGAATGACCTTTGGGGATCATCAGACAGAGCCTGCTCATTCACAGATGGGAAGGCCGGGGTCCAGGGAGGGCAGGCAGACCAGCTACCTCAGGGGCAGAGTCAGGACCGATGCCCAGACTCCTAGCCTCCGAGAGAAGACCGGCTCCCCTCTCCCTCTGACCTCCCTTCTCCTGAACTGGGCTCTGGCGGCTGGCTCCCCAGGAGGGCCGGCTCCCTGCCCCCTGCCACGGGAGCTGGAGGTGGGAGTCTCAGCAGAGCCCCAGCTGCAGCCCTCAGGCCCTGTCCTGGTCAGGGCTCTCAGCCCCACTTAGGCAGCAGAAGCAGAACTGGGGTTTTGTCCTCCACAAGAGCCTGGCAGTTGGCTGTTTACAGGCAGCCTTGCGGGGCTGGGCTCGGCTGGCACAGTGAAGCCTTGTTTCCTTGAATACAAAACCTGCAGCTTTCCATTCAAGCCAGCCCCCCACCCCTGCGGGCAGCACTTCCTTCCCTAGAAGTCCAGCTCCCTGGCCCCTTCCTGCCCCTCGCCCCTCCCAACTCCCCAGCAGCAAGCAGGAGCTGTGCCAAGAGGAGGCTTGGGTTAGGGTTCGGGTCCCCCAAGTTTCACCAAAGTACCCTCATCAAACTAACAGCACAAACGGCCTCTGTGAAAGGTGAGCTCACTCTGCAAAGGCAGCGTGGAGACCACACCCCCGTCAGAAGCCCCTTGCAGTCTAGCTGCAGCCTCCCAAGTGTCTGCTCTGTGGGCTGTCCCCCCTCCCCTTTTTTTTTGGCAGGGGGTAGGGATGCTGCGGAAGCCTACAAGGAGGAGGGCTCTAGGGGAGAGGAGCGGGCTGGTGGTGGGTGGGTCGCCGAGGCAGAAAATCACCCATGAACACGAAGGGGCTGTTGGACGTGTATGTTTTCCCACGTGGAAGCAGGTGGCTATGCCGGGAAACCCGGAAAGGAAGAACGTGGGTTTTGGAGTCACAGACGTGGGTTCAGATCCCGGCAAGTTACTTCCGTGCCCCGACTCCCCCGCTGTGCCTCAGGAATGATGATGGCCCCGGCATGGGGTTGCTGGGAGGAATCCCGAGCTCCTTAGTGACTGCTACTATTGATACAGGGATCTTGGCTGCGATAAATATTGTCGCTTGCCTGGGGCGGGCTCTACCAGGAAGTTCTGGGCAAGAAAGCTACACCCACCCTGGACGCAGGAACTTTCAATCTATTCCTGCCAGAATTTTGGAAATCAGCATCTCCTGGAAATCCTGGAAATCTCCTTCTTGGGAAGCCTACTCTCTGGACTGTGCCAGCCTCTGGCTGGGAAGAAACTGTAGAAGAACTCTCAGGGAGACCCTGGAGTCCCAGGAGCAGCGCCCCGGCACTGGCACTTGCCTGCGGAGGCCCAGCGGGGAGTCAAGGACTGGTCTGCCCCGGGTTGGCCCCCCGGAAAAGTATGGGCACTCAGCCATCCAGGTCTGGGACCCAGACACTCCTCCCCTGATTGCTGGGGCCAAATGCGGAAGCAGCAGCTGCAGCAAGTGCGAGACGTGGGAAGAACCTTTCTCAAGCTCTGGGATTGCAAAACACCACCTTCCTGGGCCTCTGGCTCGCTGGCTGGACAGTCAGCTGCCTCGGGTGCAGACGTGATTCCCCCAGCCTGCTCCAGCTCCTGCCCTGGGCAAGGTGGGCCCACCACCCCTCCCGTCAGGGCACAGAGACCTCCTGACTCCTCCACTCTAGACTAGGCTTCAGGATAGTTCCGCCTCCTCCCAGATACACTGCAGATCAGTACTCCTGGGCTGTACCCCCTCCAGAAGCCAAGGGCAGGGCCACAGGAGTGGAAAAGGTATCAAAGGGAGGGGGGCTGTGTACCCCTACCCCCCTTCAACACCTCCCCCCAACATGGCTGGAGGGGAGTGTGGCTGACCATCTCAATCCCAACTGGGTCGCCCCAGGGATGGACCAGAGCGGACCTGAAGCTCTTTCTCTTTAGTCCCTCAACAGAGATGTTAAGGGTGTTTTGGGGGGGAAGGGCTGAAGTCCACCCACCTGGGGGTGCCTTGTCCAACCTGCTGAGAATACAGGGTATGGAATTATATGGAGTAAAGTGTAGGGGTGAGAGCTGCTGGGAAGTCAGGAAAGTGGAGCGCATCTGGGGCCCTGTGTGGGGAAGGAAGGGGGCACACAGTAGTAAGGAGGGGTGAGGAGAGGAAGTAGAGGGGCAGCGACTGCAAAGCTGCTGGGTGGGGGGTTGAGGGAAAGAGGAGGGAGGGGCAGTATGTGGGAGGTAACTAAGCCCTTAAGGGATATTTGCCCGGCGGGGTGGGGG
>PVJI01031476.1:0-12911 GCA_004026765.1 Micronycteris hirsuta
TAAGTCATGCTCTTTCCACTGGGCCCCATTGTCCACAGAAAACCCAAGTCTGGAGAGAGAGAAAAAAACAGCCATAAGCCCAATTCTGGGAAGGTCTGCGGTGAGATGTCAAACTATTAAAGCTGCCTTGGTAATTTCACAACCATTAGCAAATCATTTATGACAAGTAATAAATTGGAGGTCATTTGGATGGGCTGGAGACATGGTGAATGGTAACAAGCATGAGAAGATAGTTTCTGGAAGAAGATAAAGTCATGCCTCTCATACAGATATAAAAATGAACAAGTATTCAAGGATTTATTAACTTTTTAATGAGGAAACTGGTAAGGACGCTCCAACCAGATCAAAGAAGAATCCAAAGAATGGGTACATTTCTACATCAGGAATACTGAAATGCAGGCAAAGTTGGTTTTCCATGTGGAGCGGGGGAAGCGGGCTGTTGACAAAGTTGTAAAATAGCTCAAACAGTGCATAGTTTTTTCCTTGAAGCGCAAATTTTCCCTACCTTCCACCTCACCACATGCATTGGACCAATTACCCACACCACATTTCAGGGTTTCGATGCTGTGGGGTGACTTTCTAGCGGGGTCGTCCGCCAGTTTTACAGTTTTGCTAGGCATATTTCACCTGGTGCACCTGAGACTCGGTTCATGTGACCAGACATACAGAGAGTGAACAGTCTGGGAGGGGATGATTAATTCATCAGCGAATGCGTCATGCAAGTGAAAAAGAATGGTGACATGTATGATAAAATGGAACCTGAAGCGTGTACATGTTTTGAAGGTCCCCTGTATCTACTGCTTCAGTGGCTTTGACCAGCTATGTTCAACCTATCTCATCTCATGGCACACAAACTACAATAATTACTAAAATTCTGCCACACACCCAAAAGTAGATTTTTTGCTGATCTGACCAAAAAATAGGTGTAATTTTGATTAATTCACACCAGATGGCTATTGTGTTGGTTGTTGTCATTTTTTTTTTTACTTGACAATCCAAAAGAAAAGAGGTCAGCACCCCTGACTAAATACTCAGGTATTGCATGTTTTATAAATTCTTGCAGCACATCAGTTGAAAATTGCTGGCTTTGACCAAAACCAACAATTCTGGCTGGCATGTTGAATATCTGGACCTAATTTGCACCCTTTGAAGTTGTATGGAGTGCTTCATTTCCCTGAAGAAGGCCTGGTGTGTGTGGGGTGTTGTTTTGTTTTGGGGATGGTGAGTGGCGATAGGGCTACTTTGTGGCTTTCTGAGATTGTAAGTCACTTAATACAAAATTCTAGAGGAACTAAATTAGATTATTTTAGTAAGAACACTCAGGGGGGAAATGTTTTTGATATGTCTACCTTCCTAATTGTCTGTGTTCCAGAAAAATCTGAATCTGCTCGTCTGTTTTGTTTAAGGAGGTGCCAAAGAGGGTGACCGCGGAAGAGGGTGGGTTCCCGTGAACACAGCCATGAGAAGGTGGTGAGCTCTGCTGTGTAAAGCCACCCTCTTGTCAGCTCAGTTCTGATGCGGAGGACTCTGGACTCCAGTGAGTGGCAACAGGAAGGACCAGAAGACGGGACTGAAGACAGGAAACTGGACTTGGTTCTAGAAAGAAATAAGCTCAAGCCACAGAAGGAACAGGTATCTCTAATTTGATCTATTTTGAAAAATGTTGTATGTGGCCAGATTTACAAAGGTTTTTTTTTTGCCTGTCCTCACTTTGATTTATGAGTACTGTTTCCATTCTGAATCTTCTAGGACAGACCCAATTTCCAAGGTGCTCTTTTGTTTTCAGATTAAATAAAATACAAAAAATCCAGGGCAGTAGGGAGTCCTACAGAGTAAAATGTTTTGAAGGGAAAGGGAGGGGAGAGGATGTAATTTTTTTTAATTGAGGTATAATTTGCATACAATATAAACTATAGATTATAAGTTTGAGTGTCTATAATTATATACACCTATGTAATTAATGACTTGAAGATACAGGGTATTTCATCACTCCTGAAAGTTCCCTAGTGTTCCTTTCCAGTCAGTTCCTGTGCACCCCTGCCTCAGAGGTGACTATTCTGATTTCCATCAACAGTGGAATCATACAGGATGTCCCTGTCCTTTTTGTGTCTAGATTCTTTTTATGCAGAAAAATGTTTGAGATTCATTTGTTTTGTTTCATGTATCAGTGACTCATTCCTTATTTCAAATCATCTTTACTGAGCTATAATGTGTACATCATAAAATGTACATTATATGTTCAGCAAATAAGTTTTGACAAAAGTATGTATGTTTGGCCCCAGCCAGGTGGCTCAATTGGTCGGACCACTATCCTGTGCACCCAGAAATTGTTGGTTTGATTCCCAGTTACGGCGCCTACCTGGGTTGCAGGTTCAATTCCAGGTCAGGACACATGAGGGAGGCAACTGATCAGTGTTTCTCTCTCTCTCCCTCTTCCTCTCTCTCTAAAATCAGTGAACATATCCTTGGGTATGAATTTTTTCCTTAAAGTATATAAGTTTCTAACCACTGCCTCAATCGAGATACACAGCATTTTTACCACTCCAGAAAATTCCTTTATGGTTTATTGCAGAAAATCTCCCCCTATTCCCCACCCCAGGCATCCAATGATTGAATTTCTATCACTATAGATTAGTTCTGGTTGTTTTAGGCAGTTCTGCTTGATATATATTTTTTTTACTTTTTTTAAATTATATTTTATTGATGATGCTATTATAGTTGTCCTTATATTTCCCCCTTTGCCCCCTTCACCCAGCACCCCCACTCCTTCAGGCAATCCCCCCGCCATTGTTCAAATCCATGGGTCATGTGTATAAGTTCTTTGGCTACTCCATTTCCTATACTATAGTTTACATCCCCACGACTATTCTGTAACTACCAATTTGTACTTAATCCTCTCACCTCTTCGCCCATTCTCCCCACCCCCTTCCCATCTGGCAACCTCCTGGCAACTAACTTCTTTTCTTTTCCTTTTAAGAGTCTTTCTTTATCTTTAACCTTTGGCGTGAGCCTCTTTGCATCCATCATAATTGGGACTCCATGCACTTCCTGGACTTGCACGTCCATTTCCTTTACCAAATTAGGGAAGTTTTCTTTCACTGTTTTTTCAGATAGATTTCCAATTTCTTGTTCATTTCTCCTTGTGGCACCTTATGATGTGAATGTCAGACTTCTTAAAGTTGTCCCAGAGGCTATTTATACTATCCTCATTTTTTTTTTGGATTCTTCTTATTTTTTGTTGTTCTGATTGGTTGTTTTTTGGCTCCTCATGTTCCAAATCATTTATTTCATTCTCAGCTTCATCCACTCTACTGTTGTTTCCTTGTAAATTGTTCTTTATTTCAATTAGTGTATCCTTTGTTTCTGCCTGGTCTTTTCTATGCTTTTGAGATCCTCACTAAGCTCCTTGAACATCCTTATAACCAGTGTTTTGAACTCTGCATCTGATAGATTGCTTATCCCATTTTATTTAGCTCTTTTTTGGGGAGTTTTGATCTGTTCTTTCATTTGGTCCATGTTTCTTTGTCTCCTTGTTTTGGCAGCCTCCCTGTGTTTGTTTCTATGTGTTAGGTAGAGCTGCTTTGACTCCTTCTCTTGGTAGCATAGCCTAATATAGGAGGTGTCCTGTAGGGTCCAGTGGCACAGCCTCCCCTATCACCCAAGCTGGGTACTCAAGGGGTTCCCTTTGTGTGGGCTGAGTACTCCCTCCTCTTGTAGTTTAGCCTTGGTTGCTGCTGGCAGATCAATGGGAGGGATTTACCCAGGCCAGTCAGCTGCAAGGATTGAATATGACCACTTACCACCAACCTCTGCCCTCCATGGAGGATCAGCTGTGCAGGGGCCAGGTAGTGGTGCTCCAATGTGGTCTGCAGCTGTCCACTGGGTGCATTGGCCCTGGGGTTTCCCAGGTGGTGCAGGCCAAGGTCAGCCTCAACCTGTGTTTTGCCCAGGGCCCCCTGTCTGAGCTGTAAAGCAATCTGAGATGGCTGCCACGGGTTCTGAGCTTGAAGATTCCCAGGTGAAGCCAAGCTGTGACTCTAATCTGGTGCAGCTAGGGCTCACTGAAGCCAGCCATTGCTTGTTTGATAGGATTTAGGAGCCAAGACCAGTCATTGTTATGGAAAAGCAGCTTGGGTGGGCCTGTAAGTTGGGTGGGGCAGAGCTTCTGTGGATCTCCAAGGTGGGTCACACAGTGTTAACCAGGTTGATGGAGTCTCAGATATGGCACCAGCCTACTTGCTCTGTGGGGGGAGGGCTCAACAACAGGGTAATGGTCTATGTTTGCCCCAATGCCAGACACACCATTCTCACCGTGTATATCACTGGTACCTTTCACATTGCCACCCCGGTGCTGGAACTCAGAGGGAGCGAGTCTGACTAGGTGAGTCTGTATGTGAGTTCCCCAACAG
This sequence comes from Micronycteris hirsuta, assembly GCA_004026765.1. Lineage (NCBI taxonomy): Eukaryota > Metazoa > Chordata > Mammalia > Chiroptera > Phyllostomidae > Micronycteris > Micronycteris hirsuta. Next base: position 4,410 of record PVJI01031476.1, read on the forward strand.
GAACTGCTTAGGGCTCCTGCAACCTCCTCCACCGACTCAATCCCCACTGGTTTCGCAGCCGGCAGTTGTGGGGACTTATCATCCAGGCATTGGAATCCTGGGCTGGGGGCCTCCTGTGGGACTGGGACTCCTCACTCCTATGATATGCTTCCTGAATTTTTATCCATGTAGGTGTGGGGCCAGCCCGTTCTGCATCCGTGACCCTCCTACCAATCTGGATGGATATGGTTTCTTCAGTTCTGTAGTTGTCAGACTTCCATTCAACTTAATTTCATAGTTGTCAGACTTCCACTCAACTCAGTTTCTGACATTCCTGAATGATGGTTGTTGTATATTTTAGTTGTAATTTTGATATGGTTGTGTGTGAAGAGGCGAGCCGTGTCTGCCCAGGTCACCATCTTGACCGGAAGCCACATAATGTTTTTTAAATTCACCCAAGTTTTTGCAACATTTCATTTCTTTTTGCTTCTGATTAAATCAATATTCATTGCTTTGGGGAAGGTCTTTGCTGTGAGCAGTTAGGTCACTTCTAATGCAAAAGTGTTGCATTGAAAGTGTCACACCGGCTGGCTAGTAACCCCAGCGGTGCACGTGGCCATTTATCCCCAGGGCTCACACGATGCACTGCACATGTGCAGAAGTGCAGATGGTGCGGCTGAGCCAGCGGCAGGTGCTCTCTGGCCTGCTGGGCAGGTGGAGCAGGGAAGCTGCCCCCTGCAGGAACCACCCTGCTCCAGGAGTGAACTCCACCTGCCATAGCTAGCTAGAGCTTCCCACACGTCCCATCCCACCCAAGGAAGCACTAAGTCTCTGCTGGGAAAAGCAGCTGACTCACTCCGCCTCTCTTGCGACTTCTGGCATCTTCACTGTAGATGCCAAGTCAGGATGGCCTCACTGGCTGACTTCTTTAGAGAATGTCCTTTTATCTTTCAACTTACTGTCCAGATAATGTTTCTGTGCCTTTTTTTTCTAAGTCCTGATGGAGCATATGAGTAATTTGTGAGGATTATTGCCACAGGAGCAACTGTTAAAAAAAAAAATTAAAAATCATCTCATTTGGAAAGCAAAAAAGGGGAAAGGTAAACCTCTTGCTTTAAAAGAAAGAAAATCAATCCCATCTATGCCCTTAAGTTAAATTCAGTGAAGTGAAGGCAAGTGCAAAGTTCTCTTTAAAGGAGCAGGATAATACTATGAGGTCAGAGTGGAATGATAAATGGGCAAGTTGCAAAACAGCATTCTGTTTCAGAATGGTGCTTTGCCGTGAAGGCTGCGCCCCAACCAGACAGAACACGTGTGCTCAGCGACGACCAGAGACGCTCTGGTGACGGGCAGAGTAAATGATCAGTGATGCAGCTTCCAAATCAACGCCCTCGCGCCGCAGTGCGGTGCATACCGTGCCCTGCGTGATCATAGATGGGTATTTGTATACTGATGACCCAAACAAAAGTTTTAGGAAAAAAAAAACCCAGTTACACTCTGAAGTGCACTTGGTATTTAATTTTTTTTCTGCAACCTTTTATTAAAATCCTGTTTGCAATTCACCAAACTGTATTTCGACACCTGCCATCTGAAAAACAGTACCCTAGAATAAACTGGAATTGGAATTCTGCAGCTGTAGCCAGGCCGTCTCAACTTGTCACGAGAGGAAAAATGACTGAACTTGGAATTAGGAAAACGGAGTCCAAGCTGAGGCTTTGAGGTTGGTTAAATGTGAAAGAGACACAAATCTTACTGCCGCTGGCCTTCAGTTTCCCCGCCTATAAAACAAGGACAATGCCACCTCTTCTGTCACCTCGCAAAATTGCCAAAGAAAAATTTAAAAGTTTTTCCAAAGGTAAACATTATGGGAAGAGATTATATAAGCAATTTGATTATCACAGTCTTAGTCATGATGACGGAAAAGAAGAGCATCCCTCAATGATGAGATCAAAGGCAAAGGTGGGGGCTAGTATTTCCCAACATTCTGAGCCTGTTAGCCCCAAACTTCTCCAGCAGGTGAGAGACTGAGCTGGACAGTCCCCAGGTTGTCTGGTTGGAATCCTGGAGCCCACGTGGACATGGCCTTTGGGGCAGATGGCAAAGAAATGAGGCGAGGAAAATGTTGAGGTGGTGGGAATGCAGTGCCACAGAGGTAGGAGGCTTCAACCCATCAGAGTAGAGGGAAGATGTGAACTTACCAAACACTGCCCCGACCTTGAACTCAACTTGAACCTTTCTTAGCTGAGTGGTCATGAGCTTTGAAGAGGCTTGGCTCCCCTGCCTGAAGTATTGGAAACAATTTATATGTAACTATATACTAAATAGATAGTATAATTTCTATAACTATAATTATATATTATATAATGTGAAACATGCAATTATATACTTACATATATCATATATACGTATAATTAGGATTGCTCTAAAGACGACAGACAGATAGAGCAGCTAGCGCACGGCGTGGTGTAAACCAGGAGGGAAGTAAACAACCTCTGGCAGGTTGTTATCATTTTACCTGTGTAAGTTGCAGGCTTTACGTAAAGAAAAAGGTCACTCCCTTCGGAGAGGGGGCAGTGAAAGGTCGTACTGGGCTGGAGGATTTCACTTATCCATGTGCTGTGGTAACTGACGGAGCCTGACTGGGATTTTATTCAATGCTAACCACGGGCATCGGGCCCCCTGTCAGGCAAGCAATTCACATTAGGTGAAACAAACAGGGAGTGACATGTGCCTGCCAAGGGGTTGATGTCAGGATCACCTGAGGGTTTTTTACCTGTCCCGCTTTCTCCAGGGCCCAGAGCTCCAGGAAAGAATTTCAGGGTTGCAGGTTCTTTGTGTAGCTTTGAAAACGCTCCCTAGGTGATTTCCATCCACTTCTCCCATCACCCTGCCATGATCCAAGGCTGTGGCATGGAGCCAAAGGGTCACTTTGGGCCAACCAGCCAAGTGGATGGATGAGGGACAATGGTCCTTGGTCCTCCTGCATCAGAATCACTCAATATATATAAATGCAGATTCCTGGGCCTCTTGTACCTGCCAAATCCCATTCAGGGATGGAGCCCAGGAACCCACATATTTACCAGGTGATTCTGATCTGCAAGTCAAGCCCACGCAGTCTTTGTTGACTGGCCAGGTTTGGAAAGGGTTATGCGATGAGGCAAGTGTTAGACCATGGGACTCAGGGTGGATCGGAAAGGAAGGAAGTGAAAGAACAGCCAGACATTAGGAGCTGAGAGTCCCAGAGAGTCCCACTGGGCAGTGACAGCGGCTGTGGCCCTGAGGGCAGAAGAACAGCCTCCAGGAGACGCATCATCTCTGAAGGGGTCTGGGAGCCCCAGGACACTCCTACCGCTCGGCCCAAGCCTTCTGGATTAAGGACTCCCGCTAAGGGTTGGTGAGACGCCTTTTCTCATTTTCTCTGGCAGAAAAGCTAGCTTTGGAGAACGTGTGTATTTTCACGGGGAAGGGGCTGGATAAGGGCTAAGAGAAGGAAGCCCAGGTTTCTAGGGCCCAGTGATGAGCCCCCCAGAGGATTCTCAGTTGTTTGCGGCTAAATCAGACACCCTCCCTCATTTTCTGCCCACTAGGTTAAAGTCACTGTTGAGTCCTCCAACACGAGGAGAGCAATGGGAAAATAAATGACACAGATTTGAGCAACAAATCCATGCCCTGTATTATGCCACATCCTTTCCAGGTGTCTGGGCACGCCATGCTCACACAAGCCTGCACATGACGTTAGCATTGCTATCTCATTCAACCAAGGAGCAAGGCACTTGTAGGGTGGAGGACCGCCCTGGCTTTGACCTGGTGCAGCCAGGAAGTGCACTTAGGAAACCCAGACAGAATTTTACTAGTCGTCAGGAGTGAGGTTTGACTTTCTTCCCCTTCTTTTCACAAGGCCTACTATATGTTGGGTCCTCTTCTAGACACTAGGGACAGAGCAGGGGTCCAAACAGACATAAAGCCCTGCCCTGTTGCTTATACTCAGGTGAGGCATACACTCTTCTTCTGCTTGACCTTCCCAAATACGTCCAGTTAGGAACAGTATTAAAACAGTAAAGAGATGGAGAAATGGATAATCCCAGGGACTGCTGGCAGCCCAGGGAACATGGGCACAGTCCTAGGTCGCTGAGATGCGCAGAGAAGGTGATGGCTTGCAGTCAGTAGCAGTCCGTCATCAGCATAGATGGAGAGGACTTTCTAGATGTAGAGCCCCAGATGCAACCCAATTAAGACTACCCTGTGAAAGATGGCCAAGGCTCAGGTTGCCTTCCCAGGGTGACCTTTTCTACTCGGATATCACTCACGACAGAGAAGGCCTTGGCAACCGCAGCAGCATTTCAGGGAGAAGGTACATTCCATGCATTCTTGTCTGAGGGAGGCGGTGGAGGGCGGCCAACCCCAGGTGTTCTTGGCAAAATGTTCAATTTTGTCAGCATTGCTCACAGTTGCTGTCATTTGATTCCAAATGATTTCCGTGGTCTCAGCATTGTCTCATCGAGGGTTTCATTGACCTAAACGACAGCAGTTTCTGCCTCATTTAACTAAACAGAGGAATTATGCAGTTTTCTGAGACCACCTTGTGAAAGAGTAGGTGGGCGGCAGCTGTGACCCAGCAACCCCTCCCTCCCTCCATGGCCCCTAGCCAAGGTCCTCCCCTGGACACCTGCAGTTCCACCCAGGTGACTTGCTCTCCTGAAACGGACCTCCTCCTCCTTCTCTCTGGCCCACCTTCAAACTGCAATGGCCGCTGGGAGTGCTGTGTGTTAAGCCATAGTCTTTACTGTAAATGTGTTCATAAGAATGCCTTCTTTCCTCACCGTGGGGAAGGACTGCCCTTAGGTTAGTTCCAGCAGCCAAGGAAGAAGGGCCACCAGAATGAAGCTGAGAGGAGCAGCCGAAAGGACCCCAATGGGAGCCGGGAAGAGCTGAATTCAAATCTCGACCATGTGATTCGAAGCCATTGGTTGGATATCTTGGATCTCCCATACACTCACCTGGGAATTTGGGGAAATAATATATGTTTTACAGTTATTATGAGGATTTAATGAGGTAATATGCAGAAAAACATTGTACTCATAACAGGTTAATTTCTTTCTTTTTCTTTTTTAAAATTTTTATTGGATTTTCTCCATTCCCATCAATCTCCCCATAGTCTCTTCCGTAGCTTCTTTCTTATGAGTTATCTCGAGCACTTTCCCAAGAGCACTAAAACTGAGTGAGCTGTACACAGTGTGATCTAAAATATGACGGAATAAGAGGGAATTTTCCTGTGTACATCACCCACATGGAAGAGCAAACTGTTCTCAGAAATAACCACCAAAAAACCGGGGTTTCTGTTTCGTTTTTCTATGCAGTGACAAATGAGGCCCTCCACTGAATTTTTTTGTCTGATGTTTGAACTTCAAACAATTTTATTTCTGGGTTAGGGACAGAGTATGAATTATCAATTAGCTACCTGCCCCAGTGAGTGAGAAACTGTAGACGAACAGAAGAAATGGCCCCAGTCATAAACAAAAATGAAATGCAGTCTAAGAAGTGATGACTTCCACTCCCGATGTAGAGTCAGCACCAGTGTGGGAAAGGTGGCAGCTAGGAGGGTGGAGGGGGCGCAGTATGGAAAAGATGGCAAGTCTGATCATTTTCCAGTTTCATTTTTTAACTGAAGAATGATAAATCTGCAAGAGATTGAAGACATCTAACAAAAATATCTTGGATGTCTGCTATGTGTCACGTGTAATACTAGGCAAGGGGCAGTCTAAAGGAGAGCTACGTGTGTAAATAAATACGTCCCACTCCATGTGTTAAAGATTTCAGGGTCACATTGCAAAATGGAGTGGGCAAATAATTGAATGCTTAATCAACTCCATCTATGTCCTTTCGGGTTTGATGTCCTACACGTACCTTGCCTCCCACAAGGACGCCAATGTCGTACCTTCAGATATTCATTGGCCCGTTGTTTACCCTCTGTCAGTGGCTCCTCAGTCCCACGTTTGTGATTGAGAACACTGAAGTGAGACTCGACCCCAGTCGTAATGAGTGAGAAGTTCGTTGGCAATGGAGGGTTTGACTGGCTCACCTATGGAACTTTTGAGAGCAGTTATTCATCACACTCTTCCATTTCAGCTGCAGGTGTTTTTATGGAAGTTTATGAAACTTCCATAAAAACATTTAGAAATCATCGGTTTTTCATTACTGCCAAGATGCCAAGAAGAGCAAACATCAATTAACGCTGGCTTTGTTTCCATTTCATTAGCCATGGCCTGTTTCCAAATTTCGCTGAGCCGTTCCTGGATTTATCCCACTACCATCCTCTGCTTATTTGGGTTTTTCTCCATGATGAGACCCTCAGAACCCTTCCTTATCCCATATTTATCTGGACCATATAAAAACCTGACCAGCGCAGAGGTAAGTCAATATCCATACATGTCTTAATGTGGCTTAGTTTTACAGGACTTGAACAAGGGCAGAGGCAGGGCTTCATTCAACTTGAAATAAGATTAACCACACCGACTGCAGTGAATCTCATCGTCGTGGTAGTTATTATTTGAATAGAAGCATTCAAACTACTCTTCCCCCAACCCCTAGACTTGCAAAAATGGGAAACCAAAATATATTACAGGGGCAGCAAATATTTTAACTTTATATATAGAGTTCTAGCATTGGTCTTACTGCCTGGGAACCTTTCAGGTCTCCATCGATTCTGTGATACTGGGTTCTCCATCGAGTCTGTTACACTAATCCTGAAATAAAATCTCTGCCAGGTACTATGTCTAGTTCTAGTAAACTTCCAGGCTGCTGATGGATAAGCAGATCTGATAAAGAGGATAAAAAATTGTTGCCTTTCTTTATAACACTCAGTTTTGAAAAACTATCTACCAGCATTTCTACCAGAAAACCGAATTCTCTTCTTAAAAGATCAACTTATTCTTTTTTTTTTTAATAACAAGTGCAATAGAAAATGCCGTGACCCAACTGGAGAATAGCCCTGGGCTAGGTTTAAAGTCTCCAGCCAGAGATATGAAAACATTGCAGAGGCTATGGCTTCACCGGGAAGATGAATTGATGCTGGTTTCCTTGGTGACAAGGCGGCAAGGGCAGAGAGGCAAATTTATGCTATGGTGTAAAATCTCTTATGGACAATTGTGTTCCAAAGATCCCCAGATGGAAGCATGTCATGATTAAGGCAAAAGAAATGACAGACCTGGGCTCAGAATCAGCCAGTGAACCTCCTGGGGTCTGCTTCTGAGACCTCTCTGGACCACTTAATGTATCCATCCTCCAAAGCACAGCTCAGTCACACTAGCCGTTCAAATCACCGAACCTTCCGTCATCATTGGCATTTAGATCCACAAAGGTTGTTGTGGAAAGCAGGAGGGACAGAGCAAAGCCTGGCGTGACTGAGCTGCACCTGCACCCATCATGATCCAAAAGTCAACAGCTTCTTCAGTCCTTTCTCTCTGTGAATGAACCTTGAGGTCCCTGCATTTCTGACTAAATCCCTGATATAATTCATACTAAATGGAGGCCAGAACTGAGATAAATCAGTAGAATTGGAAGAAAGGAGGTTAGGGAGCCCAACAAATTTGACCAGAAAGGATATTAAATGCAGTACTGTTTCCCACTCCATAATTCTGCAAGGTTATTTACTCTTTGATCTTCATGTTTATATTCATACAGACTTGGGAAGGGCTGACATTTTTGACATAGTGATAAGTCAAATAAAGATAAAGGTTGTCAGATTGTTTTAGCATTGTAGCCTCTTTATCCAATGTCAATCCTTGAACAGGAAAGGCATGGTATTCTTCTAAGAGCCTGAAAAAGTGTCTGTTGAGCAAGTTTTAACTGGTTTGCTCAAATGTGTACATTATCTGAACATAATATAGTTCAGGTCATACATATATTCTCCTACTGAGATGCACATAAGTATATGATTTTTGGGGGGGGCAGGGACGGGGCAAGGGGAGCTCTGTTTTCCTAGTGGCTTTCTTGATGATCCCTTTTCTAGAGTTCTTTTCCATAATCTGAAGCATATCCTATCGGACTGGACGCAAACTTTGATACTGCAGAAGCGACGTGTACCTTAGTGCGTATGTAGCTGAGAAAGGTGCTCTTCTCACTTCCCGGTGCTCCATTGCCCCACGCCTCCTTTTCCACCTTTACAGATAACCAATGAGATCTTTCCCGTGTGGACATACTCTTACCTGGTGCTGCTGCTCCCCGTGTTCATCCTCACCGATTTCGTCCGCTACAAACCGGTCATTGTCCTCCAGGGGATCAGCTACATCATTACTTGGCTGCTGCTCTTGTTCGGCCAAGGAGTACAAGCCATGCAGGTCATGGAGTTCTTCTACGGGATGGTCACCGCCACCGAGGTGGCCTACTTCGCCTACATCTACAGCATGGTCAGCCCAGAGCACTACCAGAGAGTGAGCGGCTACTGCAGGGCCATTACGCTGGTGGCCTACACGGCGGCCTCGGTGCTGGCCCAAGTCTTGGTGTCCTTGGCCAAATTACCGTACT
>PVJI01031477.1:0-13100 GCA_004026765.1 Micronycteris hirsuta
AAAAAAAAATTCATCATCATTAGTAAACCAAACTCTTATTTAGGCTATTATGATAGTACTTTTAAAATGAAATATTAATATAATTGTTTGTGATCAATAAGCAACATTCCAGTTCAGATACATTTCTTAGTTAAATCAGATTACTCACCTGGGAACACGCAGAGTTCTTTAAGAAGCACTCAGCGTTTATATATATATATATATCTCAATACAGAGTTATTGAAAATCTAAGTAACAAAAGCCTTTAAATTACCAGGGTTAGGGGTTGCTTAACATAAAATTTCAAACCTAAACAACAGATACATTAAAGTAAATTTCATTTATCAACTATAAATGTAAAATAAACATGGTTTAATTTACATGATTTGAATATGCAAATATATACTGACTACATTATTCAGATTTGTCCTATCTTTGTTTGCCGTACATTTTTATAAAACAACCTTAAAGCCCATGATTTTTTTAAAAACAAAATTTTAAGAGTTTTAGATGCCATAGCCAAAGACTGGTTATATTTGTGGTTACAGCTATGTTTATACTTCTGCTGAGTTTAAATAAGCATCTCTGAGGAAGTGAGAGTTTTCGGTGTCATATGGACTCTGCTAACAAAATGTAAACTGTGTAAAATTCAAGCATGACATTTACTCGAGACTTGTGATGTTACAAAGAAAAGCATTTAGTTAAAACAGAAAGTCGCTGGCTTGCTTATAAGCACACACATAGGGGTTTGCAGGAGCTGTGATGGTTGTCATCCAACCCTATAGAAATGGTCCCACAAGAGTAGCACTTTCACCAGATCTTCTCTTCTTGTTTTAATGGGCCATGTTGTTTGCAGGGAACTATTTAAAGAGCTCCTGGTCACTCCAGCTGCAGGAAACCCATTCCCTGCCTTTCCCTCGCTGCCCCTTCTTCATCAATAGTGCACCTTATTCCTCAAGTGTGTATCTTGCTTCCCTGCATAATTTAAGATACTAGATTTAATCTACAAATACTTTGGAGTTTGCACCATGCCTTCCATTAAAGTCTCCTTATGCTGAAACGCACAGATTGGAAACATTTCAATTGAATTAGAATATTATACACTGGAGAGTCATTCTGTGTAATGTTTAAAAGTTGTTAATTTTATAGTTTCTCCTCTTCTAATCCTAGTTAAAAACTGTATGGCCTTTGAAATACCAAAAGTTTAAGGTTATTTAAAAGAGAAACGTTACAAAATGTTTTTTAATAGTACTAAGGGCCTTTTGCCTTGGGGGGGCGGGGGACATGCCAGCTGGAATTGCCACCTCAAATCCTGTTCGACAGAAAGCAGAGCCCTGGCTGGCGTGGCTCCATGGGTCGGATGCAATCCCACAAACCCAGAGGTCCCTGGCCGGAAGGATGCAAGAGGCAACCAACCTATGTTTCCCTCTCACATCGATGTTTCTCTTTCTCTCCCTCCTTTCCCTTCTCTCTAAAACGAAATAAATAAAATATTTATTTAAAAAGAGAAAGTAGATAGGGTATAAATACATAAAATGATAAATTAGTCCCAACATTCTACCTAATGATGATTGTCTTGTAAATATCTTTGACATGTACAAAACCAAATTCATGACCTACCCCAAAACGGTAGCTGACACTATTCCCTGCCTCAGTGAGTGGCTCCATCACCTGCCCAGTTCCACAGCTTAGAAACCTAGGAGTCATTTTTCCCACCAACTATGTCTCCAGTCCAACAGAAAACACCGATTTTACCTCCCGAATAGTTCAGTATGGTGATTAAGAAAGGATGAAGGGCCCTGGCTGGTGTAGCTCAGTGGATTGAGTGTGGGCTGGGAACCAGAGGGTCCTGGTTCAATTCCCAGTCAGGGCACATGCCTGGGTTGCAGGCCAGGTCCCCAGTGAGGGCCATGTGAGAGGCAACCACACATTGCGGTTTCTCTCCCTCTCTCCCTCCCTCCCTTCCCCTTTCTCTAAAAATAAATAGAAATAATAAAATCTTAAAAAAAAAAAAAAAAGACAAAGGACCACAAAGCTAAAAACCTTAATTTGAATCCTTGGCACCACTAATTAGCTGTTAACCTGCAAATGCCACAATATTCTAATCTACATAAGTAAGGATATCTATTGGCAAAATGTTGATAATTTTGAAAAGTATATCGCAAGAACTCTATTATACTTGAACATGTTGTGTATGTTTGAATTTTTTCATTCTAGAACATTAATAAAAAGGATAACTTCTGCTTTGCTGTCTCACTATTGTGCAGATAAAATGAAAGAAGTTATCTTACTAGGTGGGGTAGTATCTAGGTAATTTACAGCGTTCTTTTAATGTCTTCTCTGCTAAATTCAGTATGTAACTACAGAGATAGCTCAGATTTTTAGAACAAATTCTAGGAAGATAAGATAAGACGGTGTCCCTTACTGGCATTCCCCTATGAAAAAATCATATTTTCTTATCAAGAAGTGTTGAAAAAGTCAAGCAAGGTTTTCCACAGCTAAATATAAATATTAAGTCTTTTGCCAATCTTCAGATAAAGATGAATTAACAAAAAACATCTGCTGTAATTTTAAGTTTCTTCAATAAAGTCTTCTTAAATCTTCAGCATCTGCTGCAACCCGGGTATGTTAGAGCTGAACATGTGATTTCTGACTCAGTTCACTCCTGCACTCAGCAAACGTGCAGGGCTGCTTACGGAACCAGCCTCCAAGCCAGGTACACAGGTAAAGCAGAAAACTCTACTACCTGCCTTCCTGGACACATGTTTGCATTTTACTTACTTTCATTATATGGTAATTATAAAATTTTATGGTTGTGCCGAGAACACCCCACAATGTGAATGGCGCCCCCTGGTGTGTAAGGTGGAAAACCAGCATATTTGAACGCAGCTGCAGCCCGGGAGTCTGACACAGGATTTCTCAGCCCATCACGACGCGGGGTGACTGCTGCTGAGCGGCCGCCCCGTGCATTCCAGGGCGTTTGGCAGTGTCCCTGGCTTCTATCCACTACATACAGTCCACCTTAAATGTGACAACCAAAAAACACCTCCAGACATTGCCAAATGTCACGAGGGCAGAGGTGGGGACAAACTTGCCCCTGATTGAGAACCACCGGTCTCCCATTCCAATCACAAAAGGAATGTGTGGTCACTGTGGAGATTCCAAGCAGAAGCACAGGAAGAAGAGCACTTCTCCCTCCGGCCCCCTTCCTGCAAGAGTAACTGCTGTTGAGTGTGATGTGTAGACATTTGAAAATACACACATAGAGGAAGAACAAAGGTTTTCAAGTTCTAGGACTTGCTGTTTTCATTCAATACTCTACGTCATTGTATGTCTGTCTGTCTCCAGTCTTTCTTCTTAAGTTGCAAAGTGGTCTGGGTTATGGGGTTTTCCTAATTTCTGTAAGCTTTCACCACTGCCCGGCATTCATATAGTCCTCAGTTTGGGTTGTTCTAACAACGCCACAATGTTAACATCGCGTCCCTCTGTTTCCCACCATACACACATTTATGGCACTGACTCTTAGAAGGGGAACTGCTGAGTCAAGAATATATCCATTTTACACCCTGGCTGGTGTAGCTCAGTGGATTGAGCGTGGACTGCAAACCAAAGGGTTGCCGGTTCGATTCCCAATCAGGGCACATGCCTGGGTTGCGGGCCAGGTCCCCAGTGGGGGCCACGTGAGAAGCAACCACACATTGATGTTTCTCTCTCTCTCTCCCTCCCTTCCTGTCTAAAAATAAATAAAATCTTTAAAAAAAATTAAAAAAAGAATATTTCCATTTTACTTCTTGCTAGTTACTGCCAATAACCTTCCCTTTCTTCTTCACCATCTGTAATAAGAATAAAATAAAATATCTAAAAAGTTTTGTAACGGTGCTATACGTTACATATCCCCAGCACGTAAATAAGGCACTCCTGGAGCAGTTAATTTTCCCTTCCAAGCTCCTTGTACCTTTTTTTAAGTTAACAAAAAATTACTTGTATTCCCTTTTTAAAAAGTCCTTTTGTAGCAGCCCTCGGAAGGCTATTTTAAGCAACGGCAAGACACAGCAGTGAACATAGTCAACCGTTTTGTAACTGAGCAGAAATGTGCACTACATCCAAGATTTTCAATGTGACAAATAACTATGCTTACCAATCATTATTTTAAGAATTATAGATGAAATTCAGAGGGTTTTCTTTTTTTCCACTCCAGGATTTTCATTATTTTTCTATTGATTTTTATCACAGAATTATAGAATAAAGTTTTTCTGTGGTGAATATGCTTTAGGAAACCTAATTTAAGGCTTGCCCTGACTCGGAACACCTGCAGTGAGAAAGTGACCCCGGACAGTGTTAAATTTAGGTCCAGTCAATACTTCTCAAGGAGAGGTGACAATTTGCACACTTTTTTAAAAAAAAAGTGTGAGCATCATCAGATTAAGCAAGTGCTGAGTTCACTGTCATAATTTGATACCATAAACGTCTCCATAGGCAATAAATATGTATTATTAATTTGTAGGTTTACAGTATTATGAACTGAAACACCTGAATGTACGTGAAATTGCCTCAGTTACTATGACCTGCATGACCTTGATGAGACTTGCAAAGCTCCCCCTTAGCATGGTCCAGTCATGAGTGAACGCCGAGGACTGGACAGAAACTTGGAAACGTGAGGACAGGTGCTATTTGTCAGGACAGGGGAATGCTGTTTATTAGTTGTATTGGTCTTAGGCTGTTTGAGCTTTACTGTAAATTCTCTATTTCCATAATTGCTGTCATCAGATCCTCCTGACGATCCACCCAATTGATATGAGTAGGAAACTTCTCTACAACTTTGCTGCTCGAAGTGTGGTGCTCCAACCCGGGACAACCGCGTTATTAGGCGCTTTGTTAGGCAGAGTCTCAGCCTACCTGGCACCTGCTCTCACCACGGTCCCAGGGGACACCGGTGCCCTGACAGTTTGAGAAGCCCTGGTCCACAAGACTTGGAGAAGTGATTCTCAAGGTGGCAAAGATGGGGTGGGCCAGGGAGGGTTATAGGGGAACAATTTTCTTCCCTAAGGCACATTTGACAATATCTGGAGACATTTTTTGGTGGGTGCCACTGGCATCTTGTACATGGAGGACAGAGATGCCGGCACACAGCCTATAAAGCCCAGGAAAGTCTCCTGTAACAAAGAGCTATCCAGCCCCAGAAGTTGAGAAACCCTGACCTAGAGGGAAAGAAATAAAAATAAATTAAAAGTTCATCTCTGGCTGAGTAGCTCAGTGGGTAGAGCATTGTCCTGATACACTAAGAATGAGGGTTCTGTCCCTGGTCAGGGTACATACAGGAATCAACCAATGAATTCATGAACAGGTAGAACAACAAATCAATGTTTCTCTCTCTCTCTCTCTCTCTCTCTCTCTCTATCTATCTATCTGTCTCTCTCTCTCAATATCAAAAAATTTTTTAAAAATTTAGTCACAAAGCAGAAGAGAATCATTAAAACAATCTCTTCTAGGCCTGGCTGGTGTGGCTCAGTGGATTGAATGCCTGCCTGCAAACCAAAAGTTTGCCGATTAGAGTCCTGGTGAGGACATGTGCCTGGGTTCCGGGCCGGGTCCCCCAATGGGGGCGTGTGAGAGGCAACCACACACTGCTGTTTCTCTCCCTCTCTTTCTCCCTCCATTCCCCTCTCTCTAAAAATAATAAAATCTTTAAAATAAAAAAGAAGGTATTTGATAAATAAGAATAAAGTTTCAGCCATTTACAATTTCACAGAACTACACAGCTAAGAAATAGAACTGACTAGTGACTCCCTAATTTCTATAAGTCACTCCCCCAATCACAGACAGATCTGTTTAAAAGACCTGCATTGTTATAGCTTTGCAGTGGCAGTATCGTAGCAAATGAGGTTTATCTGAGGCACAATTATTGCTAACTGATTAAATAAATAAATAACCTGTATTATCTTAATGTAACAGCTAATTATCTATTCTTTATTACAGGCAAAAGTGCCTTCTGAGCCATCTTTCACAGCCAAATGGCTGCTGGCAGACTAGACGTTTCCTTTTCCTAAAGATTGGTTCACAAAAAACCGTAAGGAAGAGCTATTATTAAGACTCTGAGTCGAGTATGAAGAACATGTAAATGTAAAAGTAATTATGGTTGCAAGACCTAAGAACCATCTCCCAGTACCCTCTCATTCTAGAGAGGAAAACATAAAGGTGCAGCAAGGTCAAGTGCACACATAATGACGGGCCTCTGGACTGCAGCCACCCTCCATTCAGAGGGAACGCCACACAAAAGCCTGCAGCATTTAGCAGTACTGTGCAGTCCACCATGTGTTCAACATCACTTCGTTCTTTACCTGGTCACTGACTAAGACCAGGGAGCCTTTGATTATCCCTCATTATCCCTCATCATATCCCACAGCTGAGGACACAACTATCCATTCATTCACCCACACACATTGACTGGCTCCTACAGTAGGTGACACCTTCCAGGTACAAAGACAAGCAGGATAAATGACTGTTCTGAAGGAGCTCACGTTGGAAAGGCCACACGGCTGTAACGTCACCCGAGGGTTATTAGAAGAGGGGGTCACTGAGTAGGGTCAGGGCAGAAAGGAGGAGGTGATCACTTCACATTATAACACTGGACACACACGAACAGATAGCTATTTATACTCTTTAACACTCAGCCATGGTATTTTCTATTAAAGAAGATGAGAAAAGTTCCACTTTCACCAAAAGGGGTAGGGAACTACCGAATGTCGGGCACAGCACCTGGAAATTCGTATATATTACTGAATCCTGAAAACAACGCACAGGTAGGCCGTATTGTCCCCACTTTTTTTGAAAAGAAGGAAGCTTGTCCAAGTCACCTTAGGAGCCATAATGTGAGCCGAGCTTTGTCTAGCTCCAGAATTACATTACTTTTTTTCTGTTAAACTATGACTCTCTCTGCACAGGACTTTCTTTATTTGCTTAAAATGCATTCCGCATTACTCCCGTCCAGTCTACAGGAAGCAATGAAATCCGCAATACATAATTCTACTAAACATTCTTGCTTTCTGGAATCAGAAACCAACGTTTAAAAACTTTAAGGAAGGAAAGACAAGAAAGAGTTCTTTTTTTTAAAAAAAAGTCAATGTGAGAGAGAAACAAGGGAAGAGTTCTTATACCCAAATGTTTCTTCTTTTTAAGAACTTCACTTATAAAAACAGAAATACTGTTGTGGCCGGTGTGGCTCAGTTGGTTGGAGCATGATCCTGTAGACTGGAAGGTCTGGGTTCGATTCCCGGTCAGGGCAGGTCCGATGCTGTATGACAGGAAACTAATCAATCAATCAATCTCTCTCTCTCTCTCTCTCTCTCTCTCTCCCCTCCCTCCTTCTCTCGCTAAAAGCAATGAAAAAACAGAAATACCGATGTCGTCAGTTTTGCCTCTTGCTTAGAGGAGTCTCCCCTTGTCTATGTTGAGTTGCCACCTCAGGGGCCCCATGCACGCTAAACTGACACTGACGGAGTCCTCAGCCTCCTCTGTCCCTGTGGGAAACACGCCACCCGGGGGAGGCTGGGACACAGCTCTGCGCCGCGCATCCCGCGACTTCCACACTCGCTTCTGGGCAGAAGGGCGGGTTTCCAAGTGCAGCCGGGCGCGTCTCTGACTGACAAAGTTGTGCCCTCACAGCCCCGTGAGGCCTGCCAGGGGACAGGCGAAGCGGCCTTTCCCTTCATTTCGGTGACCATCTGGGCATTTCAACGGAGCCCTCACGCCAGGCCCCCAGGGAAAAAGTGCAGCCGTCCGTCCTCCCGGCCAGGCTCCCCGGTGCCCACAGCCCCGCGCCCCGCCGCCCAGGCTCACCTCCGGGCGCGCTGCCCGGACCCCCGCGCCCGGCGACCAGCGGGACAAGGAGCAGGAGGCGCAGGACCGCGGGCCGGGACCCCCGCGCTGCCATCGCGACGGAAGCTGCCTCACGACGGGCCCGCAGGAAAGCGGACTCAGGATGGAGCCGCGAGCGGATCCAGCCGGGCGGCCCGCAGCGTCTGGTACCTGGAGCGTGAGGAGCGCAGTGAGGAGCCAGGGAGGCGAGGAGCTGCCACGTTCGCCCCGCCCAGGCCCCGCCCAGGCCCCGCCCCTTTGTGTTGGCCCCGCCCCGTCCCACACTGTCTGCTTCTAGATATGCTTCTTCACATAAATTTGTAGGTACAAAAATAGACAGGGGGGAGTTAAGAATAGTATAGGAAAGGCAAAAGCCAAATAGCTTATATGTAGGACCCATGGACATGAACTAAGGGGGGAATACTGGTGGGAGGGGGTGCAGGATGGAGGGAGATAAAAGGGAAGAAAAAAATGGGACAATTGTAATAGCATAATCAATAAAATATACTTAAAAAAGTAGGTATGCTTCCTCAGCTCCACCCCGTTTGCAGCTAGGTCTGTGCTGTTGGCTCTGGCCCCACCCCTTTTACTCAGAGCCCCGCCCCATCCCGCCTAGTTGGGCCCCGGCCCCGCCCCCAGGCCCTGCAGGTGGCAAGTACAACTCTGGAGTTAGGAGGTTCGGAGGCCAGTGTCACAGGCGGGTCCCATGTACCTTCCGGCAACCTTGGGCGGGCCATTGCACACCTAGGGTAACTGACATTCATCAACGCCTGCACCGAGAGTGGACGGATGGACAGATAGAAAACTGTGACATGCTTCCGGGTCACCCACCGCCAACGATCTCTCCCAGCAGCCTGTGGCCTCCTGGGGCTCTGGGGGCCAAGCGACCCTGCAGGAGGCGTGGTCTCAGATCAGCCTGACCACTGGGCAAGTACACTCCGTTTGGGCCAGTTTCTTCATCTTTATATCAAGCAGGTAACCAGGAGGACTTACCCTCATCCGGAGAAACAGTCCCCTTCACACTGCCACCAGTTGATGTCTGTAAATACCAGTGACTCCATCTGCCCCAGACACTTGTGACCCCACTGCTGACTGATGCTGACAGCGCCAGGCCTGTCACGCACCCTGCCACGCCCTCTATTTCATCCCTTCTGTGCATAATTGATTAGGAAGCTTCATTTGGCTGAAGAGATTCAGGCAAATTACCTCTAAGCCTCCGTGGCAGAGCGTGTCGCTGTTCTTCACAGAGAGCTTTATGGAGGGGACACCTCTGAGATTCCTTGTGAGCAGAAATTTCACTCCGAGTTCCGCTTTGTAAAACCTAAACCTGGTTGCAGAGAATCCTAACGGCAAATATGGGCTGATTTTTTCCCTAGGTCCAAGTCCAACCAGGAAAACAGAAACAAAATCCATTGAAATTAGTCTGCGTAACTGGATTTAAAAAAAAAGGGGCCACAGAAAAGGGACATGACGTGATGATTATGTTTGTCACTCACGACACCTCTGCACAGGAAAAAATAGTACTTACTGCCCCTTCATTGCAAGTTTCTATTTTTCTATAAGTAATTTGTGGGGCATACAGACACTCACGCCACACCCCCGACAGTGTTTGCAGAAAGCAGAGCGTTACTGCGATTCTACAGCTAGCAGACCTGGGACCCAGTGGCTGGATAACCTCTGAAGGCCACAGCGCCTGTCAGCGGGAAAACTAGAATTAAATGGTTGTCACTTCAGCCACAGCAAGCAGAACAGGACTCCTCGACCTCCCCAGAGCGCTGTGTCAATAACCATGAGCGCGCGCTTCCACAGCCCAAACACTAAAATTGGAATAATACGGAGATTAGCGTGGCTCCTGTGCAAGGATGATACGCAAATTCGTGAAGCGTAAAAAAATAATAACCACAAGAACCATGATTAGTATTTACATAACCTGTGAGAAACACTAGTGGTTATTGTTTTTAAGTGAAAGTCAAAGTGTATAATTTGTTGGGCACATTAAGATCCAAGCAAGTAATTATAGAATATAATGGGCGCATCTTGGATGGCGCTTCCCAGGATACGCCGATTACTCTCAGCCGCCGCATGTGGTGGTTGCAGCTGACTGGGACACAGGCGCGTTCTCACTGCCAGGAGATGCTGGCTGGGCACAGGACACCAACAACTGCTGCTGTTGCCGAGGCTACCACCTGCAGAAGTCTCCTAAGGCAGCATCTGTCCGTCAACACTCAGATTTGACCAATGGACTGTCATACGGTCTCTGTGGTGCACCAGCAACCACACTCTCTTCTGAAGATTGTTTTTGTTCCATGTTCTTGTCTCCTCACATCCCGCTCCTCCTCCCCTCCCCTGAACACACAAACCCGCCTCTCTTCACCCTATTTCAAATGCCACTTGCCCACTAGCCACGGCTTTCTCCACACTCCCAGGACACTTTTATTCCTATCACAGCACTATATTGGGTCCTCCACACCCTCTGCCTGTTACTCTGCCACTGCTCCGTCACCTCCCCTCACCATACTTGTCACAATTTGTAATTAGCTACCCTTCAGTGTGTCTAATTCCCCCCACAAAATTGAGCTCCGGCAGCTGTGTCTGTTCTTCCCGGGCGTGCGCCCAGTATATTGAGCATGCAGTAGATGCTCACTTGGATTGGTGGATGAATAAATGAATGTTAAATAGCTTGCCCAAGATCTCCAAGCTAGTGAGCTAGAAAATGGTGAGCAGAAATGCAAACCCAAGTGTCCCACCTTCAAAAACTAAACTTAACCTCTCTCTGCAGCCCAATCCCTAGTCTGGGAAGTGCTGCCTTAAAACCTGCAGGGCCCAGGTGTTCCATAGGTGGCGGTTGTTACCATTTGTGTGGCAGTTACTCTCTGATGTGCTTTTCCAATTACAAAGGCTAAATAAACAGCAGAAATCAAAAATAAACATTGTCATCTGCAAGTAGTGTGATCTAATGAGTTGTCTTTCATATCAACGTAGTTGTTGACTCTTATTTTTTATAACGGGGTCAGCTGAGCTAAATTCAGAGCCGGGCAGAGCCTTCAAATCTCCCACTCAGCATTTCCATTACGGCTTGGCGATAAATTCTGCTGTGAGCCTTTAAGATGAAACCAAAGTGAAGCATTAGTTAAAGATAAAAATGCATGTTGTCGATTTTACTGCTCAAATCAAGTGCATTTTCACAGACTAAAGGGGAAAAAAGCAAGTATTGATAGACTATTAAAATTCAGTCCTTCACAAGGAATGATAAAAAAGTAAAAGGTCTCTTTCAGGGATTATTCCTATGGCTACCGTGAAATGTAAAAGTGCAGACATATTTTAAAGTAGAGAGCTTTAGGAAAAAAATTAATTGGCCATATTTTATTAGATTGTAATAACTAAACTGTGGTGTATAAAATCATCTCACAAAAATATAAATGATTTATAAAACTGAGCTGTCTCAGTAGAATTTAATAGAAGTATACATACCACAATGTCAAAGACCTAATTACCAACAGGAAAATAAAGTAAACAGGAAACAGCAATTCACTGCAGAGCAGAGTAATATTATAACGTATCCTGGACAAATACCAGCTCCTGTTATAAATGAGTATTTTGTTCTCCAGCTTAAGAAAGTGCAGTACAGCCCTGGCTGGTGTAGCTCAGTGCATTGAGCGCAGGCTGCGAACTAAAGGGTTGCAGGTTCGATTCCCAGTCGGGGCACATGCCTGGGTTGCGGGCCAGGTCCCCTGTGGGGGCCATGTGGGAGCCAAACACACATTGTCTCTCTCCCTCTCTTTTTCCCTTCCTTCCCTTCTGTATAAAAATACATAAATAAAATCTTAAAAAAAAAAAAAGTGCAGTACAATATCTATGCTCCCTAAGTGGTGAAAGCATTTACCTCTGACAGTGACGAATCATTAAAGAATTTGTAAAGACAAATATAACTGTATTGTGTACTTCTAATTTGCAAAAAGGATCTTAAATCTCAAAACACACACACACACGCACACACACACACAACAGTACCTGTGTACAGGGCATGGGTGTGTTAATCAGCTTGTGGGGATCATTTCAGAATCTTTACAAATATCAAATATCAAATTATACACCTTAAACACACAATTTTTTTTAATTTATTTATTTTCAGAGAGGGGAAGGGAGGGAGAAAGTGAGGGAGAGAAACAGCAATGTATGGTTGCCTCTCACATGGTCCTCACTGGGGACCTGACCTGCAACCTAGGCATGTGCCCCGACTGGGAATTGAACTGGGACCCTCTGGTTCCCAGCCCGCGCTCAATCCACTGAGCTACACCAGCCAGGGCTAAACACACAATTTTTATGTCAATGATATCTCAAAGCTGCTAAAAACAAATGATGTCTGAAGTAAAACAAAGACAAATATGAATTTCTGTAGATAAACCCCTTCAGCGGACTTGCATTTACTTAATATGTAAAAGCTCAACATTTGTATGCTAATTGATCACAACTTAGTAGAAATATATAAATACTTATTGCATTATGTGATCTTCATAGGTGACATACTATTATGAATTTTAAAAAGAAACTTCTACCCTTATTTTGTCATCTGCAAGACAAAAATAAGTGCAAAAAACAAGTTATATTGCAGGTATAGATCCAAACACTCCAGAAATTTGTGGCTCTGCACTAACCGAACTGCCCTCTTAGCGTTTAATTGATTATCAATTTAATTGTTCCCAGATTATTCCCACTTTGATCGGGAAATATTATAAAAGTCTGATCCTCAGAGGCACACAAGAAAATTCACAATTAGATATATGTCACTTCCATTTGTAATTTGTAAACTACAGTATAACGCGTTTAGGGAAGCGAGGGTCCAGTGAAACCGAGATGGAGCTGCCTCCCTAGTAAGTTTAGGAATCTGTTCTAATTGTCTGCTCCGTTCATTTGTTTAGCCAGGGGTGACAGGAGATGACTCCCATCATCTCCTGTGGAAATTAATTCACATCAAGTTTTCTATATGGATGAGAAGACAGACCAGATGAGCAACCTTCCAGCAATACCGAATTCTCCTTCTAAAGGTTAAAGTAATGGGTGGCATTGATTCTTCCAGGGAATTGATTATCTTTAATCTGATTCTAAATTGCCTGATCCCAGGGTCTCAATATTGGAAATAATTTGATAATTTCCAGTTCCACAGCTGTCTCACTTGAGATGCAATCTTTGCTTAATCTTCTGTAACACGCCTGATTAATTTTGGATGTTTTCAATGTTTTCAAAACGAAAGAATATTTGAAGTCCCC
>PVJI01031478.1:0-13099 GCA_004026765.1 Micronycteris hirsuta
TTAGAATAAAGGATGTATATATCAGGTGATTAGGATTTCAGTAGAGACCTTCTAGCCAGTCACTAAATGTATTTATCAGTAGACATTCTCAGACACCCTCCAAAAAAAACTATTTGCCAACCCATTCCTATCTATGTTGGTACAGGGCAAGGGTCTCCTCACTCCCATGTACCTCCCTGAGAAGAGACCCAACTACAGATGCTACCATTTGACAAGGGAACACAGTCATATGCCAATTAGATGCCTCGGTTGGTTTGCTGGTGCCAGGAAAGAGCCTTCCCAAGAGAACCAGACCCTCTCAGTAACCTGCCTGCTGTTTAGGGGTCACATGTTCTGTTTGGGGGCTCCAGGGGCTCTGGTGTGGAAGGAATCAACATTGCCTATGAATAAAGTCTACTTTACAGGTGATGACAAGGAATTAGCCATCTCTTCTCCACTTAAGAGGATATCAGTGGAGGTCTCTGGGCCCAGAGTTATGTGGGAAAAGGTCCTGCTTCTTGTAAGAAAGCATATTTTGTATGTCAGGAGGAAGCATTGGCAGTGCAGGAGACAGGAAGGAAGAAAGTGGGTGATGTGTGCTAAGACAAGAACAGCGGTCTATCAGGCTGGGATGCCAGAACCTTTCCCTGGAGGTACTTGAGCCTCACTTGAGACAAACTCTTATGATAATCATAAAAAAAGCCATAGCAACCTTGTTGATGTTGGGATTTGCACCAGGATTCCAAATATAAAGGGAGGGCAGGAGAAACAGGTTTATATTTCTTTTACAGAGCAGGAAAAGAATGTGAGGGCTTTTCAGTGAATCTGAAGAGCTGACTACTAACCACATATTGGCTTTGTTCACACCCTATTTCACCCCAGGTTTCTATAATGAGAAATTAGTTCAAAACACCTCACCATCACTGCCATCATTAATTTCCAGGGAACTTTGAGAAGCAAACTTTTTTTTTAAATGGTCTGTGAAAATGTTTTATTTTATCCTCTGACAGAGAGAAAAAGAGACTAAGGCTAAAAGAGAAAGGTAGGCATTTCCATACCTTTCACCCACATTAGAGGACAGCGAGGATAAAAATGCAACCCTCAAATCAATTGTGTACCAGTGTATCAGGGCAGAAAACAATCAGATGTTTTTTTAGAGCATGAACAAGCAATCTCAGCTGAATGAGGTCTCCAGGATTATGATTAAAATGATAAAATATAAGGGAGAGCTTAGTGGTTCTCCTGCGTTGCTCCTCAAACATGGACTAATAGATAGGACCAGTGAGCACATGGGGATGCATGGAGGACAACTTTCTCAGGTGGACACAGGAAGGTGTTTGCATGTGGATCCCCAGAAGGGGACTTCAGGAAACTGGAGAAAATGAGGCAGTGAAGAAGGGAAGCCACCTCAGAGAAGCACCATTGGGATGGTCACTGCCATGGGCAGCAAGGGCTCCAGCCCAACAGGACCCCATGAAGAACTGAGCAGAATGCCTATCAGAACTATCCCCAGAGGAGCAGCATGTACACCTGTCCCCCAGAGCTTGGGAGCTGCCATGAGCAATAACTTTACCAAACTCTAGCCAGCATACACAGCCTGCCCGTGGGGGTCCCTCCCATGGGCAGAAATCAGCATTCTGTGTCAACGCAAGGTGCATCATAGCCCTCAGGGATGGCTCTCCACAATTGCAGCAGACATCAGAGGTAAGGTGAATAGGCTGGGAAACAGGATAAAAGAGGAACCCAAAATATACCCAAACACTGAAGGACCCCAAAGTCATTATTTCACAAGTAGTTTTTCTTTCTCATATTATTCTGGAAGACACTGTGACATACCAAGCCTCCTCTCACCCCACCATTCCCATGTGCCTTCTGCTGCTCCCTGTCCAGCAGAAAGGAGGAAAAGCATGTGGGCTGTTTGTCCAGTGTGTGGGACTCAGCCAAGCTGACTCTGAGGCACCTCCTAAATGTTTCCAAAGATGCCCCTCCTCTCTCTTCTAAACCTGAGGTTAGAACACCAAAAAGTCTGTCTTTTTGGACACAGAGAGTAATATAGACTCAGTATTTTCAGAACCACTGTTCTTGCAGGTATGATTCAGTTCATTTTCTCTAACTCTGAAGGGTAAAGTATCAAATTTCCCCTTCCCCTCTTAGACATACTTGGTGTCAGGGAGTTTGAGCTCTTTCCATCTCCCTTAGGTAACAGAGCCAAAATGGACTCTTCCCAACCACCACACAGGAAAGGGTGCCAGAGAGAATGGCAGTAGCTCTTTCTTAAGAGGACAGAGGACATAGGCTCCAGAATGAGAGCAGGCTGTCCCTGCCCCTTACTGCCTGCATGAATTTAGGAATATTATTTAACCACATTGATTTCACTTTCTTTGCATGTAAGACCCATTAACCTTCAGGTGATGCTGGGATCAAGAAAAATGCTCATTCATCCTCAAAATGTGACAATCTCCAGTTTTCCCTTCATTTTTCACTCTTGACTAAGTTCCATAATGTGTTTCACCATGAATATATATATATGACTTCTGGGAGCACTTTCAGAGCACTTTACATTTAATGCTATTTAAAAATAAATAAATAGAAGCCCTGGCCAGTGTGGCTCAGTAGATTGAGTGCTGGCCCATGAACCAGCTGGTTCAATTCCCAGTCAGGGCACATGCATGGGTTGTGTGCCAGGTCGGGCCCCCAGTGGGGGATGCATGAGGGGCAACCACACAGTGATATTTCTTTCCCTCTCTTTCTCCTTCCTTGTCCCTCTCTTTAAAAAATAAATAAAATATTTTTAAAAAATAAAAATATATATGGCATATATACATATATATATATATATATATATATATATATATATATATATATATTGCCCTTTCATTGGAATAGGTATTAAAAACACATCTCTTTGTACAAATTTATCCCCCTTAAATCAGGAACATGATCTGGAGCAGTAAATTCACAATTCAGAGAATTTAGGATTCCCTCTCCTACCTACTCATTGGCCAACAGTAAAGTCAGAATTACCCTAGAAGATATACCAACCTTCACTTGTTTTTGCTTCTAAGAGCAGTGACAGAGTAAGTTGCTATTTTCTTTTGTTTCCCATGCACAAGGCCTTCAAGCCCTGAAATCTGCACTGCTGACATTTTAATTAATGTTAATAGAATCCATCCCCTGCTGATCTGTAGTAAGGGAAATAAACTAGCAAACCAGGAAAAAGCCACGTATGAGTGTGTGTATCTCCTATAAAACTACCCCTCAGGATGATTAACCAGACCTGTTCCAAGCCTACCACACCCAGTCGATTTGGAAATTTTCAATTTAAATAGAAATCACTGTGGGCAGGAGTAGGGGGGTGTAATATTTCTCCTTTTAATAAAGAAAATAAATATTTTGGGGGCCTTTTACTCAGCTACAGTCTCCATTTTCTCATTACTGGAATAATTTTTATTCTGAAATTAATATCACCAGCATGTATTAAACTAGCATTTCACAACAAGAAAAAAGATACATGGCAAATGTCTTCAAATTCCCAGATTTGGGCCTTGAAATCAACCTGATATTTAAATCAACATGGATTTCATTTTGTTGGGTCAAAATATAATCACAATTTCCAAAGAGATAGTGTTTCTTTTTCCTTTTCTAGTAAATGTCTGCTCTCTGCCCCCAGCCTTCATGGCTTAAGCATTTTATCCAGTTTAAACGATTGGGATTTAAATTGCTATTTTAGTGGAGGAGGCTTGATTAAAACCTGTGTCCTCATCAAATTATTGGACAGTGGTTCTTGGGCTCTGTTTACATTAGTGTCAACCTTAATTTAAATTCTGCATAACTATATTTGCTTCACTAAATGCATCCACCAGGAACATACCACACATTACTTTGCATTATGAGCAGTTTCTTTGTCTATGGCAAAGTGTTTTGAAATTAGCACCATAAGTAACTAGCTGTAAGTGTCACTCCATCTCCTTAATGCCTCATTAATCAAACCCTGTGGCAGCTGGTGTGATGACCAAGCCAGTCTCACATAAGATCAGTATCACTTGCTCCTTGCTTCTGACCACGGACTTTCAAACTCGATTCATTATTTGTGCATTTGCCCTCTGCTCTGGCACTCTTCCCTTGGCGGCCTCCCCACACGTGCAACTTTGCACTGCATACTAAATTGCATGTTCATTCTTTGCAGAAACTGACAATAAAAAACTATTTCCCCTCACATAGAAATTCATTATCTCAAACATAAGAGAGTCATTTTACTGAGTTACCCACAATAATTCAACATGATTTTCAGATCGCTCTTAAAATGCCAGGCTAGAAAAATTTCCCTGCACAAGATTTTCTTCATGTCAAGAGTTAGAGAGGAAAAAGCACATTTACCCAGGCAGACTACAATTTTCTCATCTTGTCCTCAGTTTTTAGAAAGATGGAACACATTTAGTTTAAGCACCTAATCAGACAAACAAAAGTGTGTTTGTCCTTTATTATGCGATAATATTTCTATACTAAACATACAATTTTAAAATTTGTGTTTGCAAAGAAAGTACAGAAGAACTTGTACTTGATCATTTCATTAAAATCCTTAAGAAAAAAAGGTTACCGTCTATCCATACATATAGAAAATCATAGCAAAAATGATACATTTTATAGGACCCTTTTATTTTTGCATGGTACCACCAAACACTTGCAAATGTCTAAATAGAACCCTTCTACCATATTCCATCCCCTCTCCCTGTATAATATACAGGCCAGAATTCACACAAACACACACCCTTTTAACTAAGTTTAATACAGCCCTTAAAACTACCTAGCAGCTCTAGGGGACAACAGCCACACGGACATTTTACAGGATGTCTTGAGCCCAACATGAGGCACATTGGGTGGGTGTTTCCCTCAAAGGAACCCCTGTCCCTACTGTAGGGTCAGGTGCGAATCTGCTCCCCAAAGACGGACAGGTGCCTTCATTTCCTGGGAAGCAGCAGGAGAGGTGGGCTGGGCTTTTGGCAGAGCAGTGCCTCAATGGAAGGCCTTTGGCTTCCTGGCCTTTCCTTCTGACCACCCAGCAGGAAAAATATATAGAAGGTTTGTTTTCCCCATGGGAGTTTTGTCAGTGTACAAAAAAAACTAATAAATAAATAAATAAAAACAGAGTCAAACCCTTGTATTTCCCTCGGGTGGACTTCTGGCCTGTGAATGTTTAATACAATCATAGTACTAAACCATTAATTTTCTTTGTTGTTAACTTTTTACCTTTCACCTAATAAAACCACTCAGGCTAAATAAAACTTATTACAATAGAATTAAGCATTTGTAGCCTGGCTCCTAAAACCAACATCAGTGGCAAAACCCACTGAATTAGAACACCAGACAGTGCAATCTCGTATTCAGTTTTTATTTTAAAATCAGCTTAATGTAAACTGTACTTTGTGTTTCTTAAAAATATTATTATCACATCTACTTTCCGAAACAACATTTAAAATAAGCTCTGACTTTAAAAGAACAAATGTGAAAAATTAGAGGTATGAATTATGGCAATTACAAAATTACATTTTATATCCTATCTCCAGTTCATCCTCTTTTTACTTGATCCAGTAACCTCTACTTATTAGAATTCTGCAAAAAAAAGTGGAAAAGAGAATTCCAAAATGATTTTTTAAAGTGAAAAATCATCTCTGAACAGTTTTTAAATTGCCAGATCAAAACTTTTCCCTCTTTTCAGCTGCTGAAGTAGCCTGATTATTTAACCCAAAAATTCTGCCTTGACCCTCTCCCTGCTTTCCTTCACTACACACACACCTCCTTCCCTGTCTTTTGTCAAAAGACAACATTTCAGATTGGTGGCCAGTACTAATCACTCACTGAACCCTTAAATTGTAATGCTCCACAAAGATTGTGTCTGATCACATCTTGGATTTAAGAAATAGAAAAATATCAGAAATGAGACATAGGCGCCCTCATGGCCTTATCTCCCACCCCATCTCCACACCACCCCCACCCTCCTCCATTCTTCTATTTTCTCCTTCACCATTGCCTTATAAAATAAAAGTGAGCAGAAGCTAACCCATTACAGTAAAGGCACCCCAAGATTTAGGGGAATAAGTGCAGCTTTACTTATCTGTAATGCTGCATCTGTGCTCTTATCTGGCCAAAGGAGACAGGGACAACAAAAGACCCTAAAGAAGGGACTGTGGATGCCTGGGAAAACCACTGCCTCTGCATTGTGGTGCCCTTCTGCTGAGCAAATAGTTCAAACTGTTCATTCCCATCTTCTATTCTCTCCCTGGTACATTGTTTGTGCCCTCGCATTTCATTCTGCAAGGAAGGTTGCTCTCTGGGCCTATAAGCAAACAGTCCAGAAAAGAGCTAGCCAGCCTCTTCTCTTCCCGGGAGAACTAGCATTTTTATTTCAGCTGCAAGCTGTCAAAGACCTGGAGAGTTGATGTCAGTGTCCTGAATTAATTGCTTTAAGCTGGAGCAAGCTCCACAGGCTACCAAATGTCCAGAAGATGTTTATTAATAACATTTCCTCCAGTATTCTGGCTTCAAGCTGCCCCTTACTATTGGCCTTTATCTGGCTGCTACCCTCTCATCCCTGGCCTCATTGTGCTGGGGGGTAGGGAACAACTAACCTCTTTCAGTCATTGTGACAAAATTTAGAAATGCCTGGGGTGCATAAAATATTCACCTATGTAATGAGATGTATATGATGGACATCTTTGTTCTGGCCCAGAAGAGTCCAGGAGTTACAGAAACCACATGTGTGACCCTGAAGTGTACTGAAGGACAGAAAGCTGCAAAGATACCCCTCTGTGAAAGCTCATTTAACTAATACACTTAGCAAAGGGAGCAGAAGAAATTAAATCCCTCTACTACCTACCCCACCTGCTTCCCCAAAAGAAAATTCAGTGAGGTTGAGAACATGATGCAATTTACAGTTTTCCTGGCACAAAAAAAGAAAGAAAGAAAGAAAGAAGAAAGAAAGAAAGAAAATAAAAAAAATGACTCTTTCATAGAATGAAATAATAAACCAATTTATATACCAATATAAGACCAGGATCGTGAGTGCCATTGTGTAATTTTCCACTTGACTTTTCATTATCTACCTGAACAAAATCAATCTATATGTATGGGATCAACATACAATTCCGGAGATAAAAGCTGAAAATAAATGTGCTTTGCATATCCCAGAGATAAAAGACACAGTCCTTTATACAAGCTTTTCTTCTCTAACAGATGCATTTATAAAATAAATTGTGTCAAGGAAAAAAAAAAAAACGAGACGTAGCAGTGTATCTTGAGTGTTGACTGCTTTGCTGGAAATATTGATCTCACAAATGAGCAGTGGTTAATAAGTACCCTGCAGATGATATCAGGTCTTTTGCCCAGGTCAGTTTACCCAGAGGGCTGTCTTGGTCAATGTTTCTCCCAACCAAACCTCCCACCTATAAAAAAGAATAATAATAATTCCCCTATTATCATGGATTTAAGGCTGAGGACTTCAAGGGCCTTCTGAAGCCTCTCCACAGAGACAAAGCACACTGAAAAATCACATTATGTCAGAACCACTGCCTCGCCCACCTGCAGCAAATGGCAGCCTATGAAGGACACTCAGTCTTCAAAAGGGAAAGGGAAGCGAGCTTCACACTTTAGGGTTGACATTTTTACTCTAAACGAGTTGAATTTCATCTCTTGTATACCATTCCTCACTCCAATAATTAGAAATGGTACTAGAAATAGTTCAATTCTCTCTACACTAGCCATGCTCCAGTCCTGGTTACTCCCTTCATTTGGGGCAGATGGCAGAGGTAGTGATCAGAGTACCCTAGGCTATTCATGTGCCCTGCTGGGTTCAGGGCTCCTTGGAGAAAGTGCACCCACTCTGCTGGCCTGGGTGTCTCACAGGGCCTGTTTATAGTCTGGCCACTATTCATTCTCATTTCTGTGAGGCAGGGAATCATTTTCGATTCTTTATGGGCCAGCACAGAAAGGCCCACAATGTATGTATACTAGATCACCCTTTTCCCCAAACAGTCTGGGTTTGTGGGCTTTTTCTGGTTGTTGAAAAATAATGATGGTCCTGGCTAGATAGCTCAGTTGGTTAGAGTGTTGTCCAGATATGTCCTGATATGCCAAGGTTGTAGGTTTGATCCCTGGTCAGGGCACATACAGGAATCAACCAATGAATGCATAAATAAGTGGAACAAGAAGTCAATGTTTCTCTCTCTCTCCTTTTCTCTCTCAATCTAAAAATCAATACATAAAAAATGACCATATTAAAAATAGAAAAAGAAAAGTAATGATGTCTTAGGCCAGTTGCTCATTCTTAGGCCAAGGATCTATAGAAATTCACTAATTATTATTTATTCATAGAAAGCTTTAGTAACTTCAGAGGTTAAATGTCTTCTTGGGCAACTTGACTGTCACCAATTCAATTTGTTCAATAGGACAAATCAACACTTATATTTTAATATTTTTGTGTTGATATAGTTATTGGTCTGAGAGATTGGTACAAATTTGTAAATCTTTATTTTCATGTGCCCTTTCCCCTTATCCATTTGAACCTGGACCATCAACTATTAACAGTCTGTTTTGTGTCTCATTCCTCTTGGAAAATGTTGAGGAAAGCACCCAGGAAAAATCTGAAAGCAGGGTGATGGCTTCTCAGGGACACTCTTGTGATGATGGCCAAAGTTTGGCATGGGGAGAAGTTGTTTATGCACTTTCAGTCACACAAGACTCAGGAAAACAAATGTTCTCCCTCCATCTCATCTTTTTTCTTCCAGTAGCTGTGAGTAAGAAAATCTGGAGAAACCATAAGACTGAAGTTAGAAAAGTTAGACAGTCATTAGAATCTTGTTTGAAAAGTGAACTTCATCCTGATAGAATGTTTTTAAAAGTCACTGTATTTCCACTACAAAATTGATGGCTTCTATACCTAGAGTTTATGAACTCAAGGTATATTTTTTCTGTGGTTTAATTACTCAATCATCCAAACACTCTGAGCACTAGAAAATGTAATAACATATAAAATATACCCATTATACAGACAGTCCTTTAGGAATGTTGTGCCTCTGAGCTCCATAAGGAAAGAGAATATACCAAAATAGGATGTTTCCATTTCCATAGACACATTTACTTATGTCCCAAAAATGTCACTGCTGAGTGGCATCATCATCTTCTTAAGGACAACACTGCACAAACAAGCAGAAGTCTTATATGAAGTCAGACTGTAATCCATGGTAATAAAATAAATGTTTATTGAATAGAATAAACTGAAAAAAATTAAAACTATTTTTAGGAATAATGTCAGGAGAAGAAAAATAGACAGAAGTTCAGTAAACATATTCATAGAAAAATAGAGTTATTACCAATGTTTGCTAGCTCTGACATTAAAAAACATATATAAGCAGTTAAAATCTTTAAAGAAGGAGATGAGGGATATAAAAAATAGGAATAATGGTGCAAATGTGAACATATTGGTCCTCTTGGCTGGACTAAAACGAGACTCTCAGGATGCTGGCATACTGCAGTTATTAAGCACTTGTTAGAATCTGGGAAACAAATTGTATATAATAGTGCAGGCTGGCCTGATCATACTTACCTGCCTAGGTATCATGAGCTAACTAATTTTTCCCTCTTGCCTTCTAGTATGTGCACAGCATCTTTAAGAATAAGCAAGATTAAGAGTGCTCTTCATTTCCACCAATGTAAGATACTCAACTGCAAAGCCCCGGTATGTCCCTTCATACCAGGCTTAAGGGAAAAATAAGGAACCCATTATATAGATGAAGAACTAAAATGTAATCTTTATAAAGGCAAAATAGAAATGCTTTTCAAAGGTTTTTCGTTTTTTGTTTGTTTGTTTGTTTGAGGGCAGGTGGGAATGAGACCTGAATGGTACATGGCCTTAAGTCAGAATCTCCTGCACACTTCTTTAGAACAATCCACTTGAGCTTAGTGAAGATAAAATTCCTCCCTTTGGCTGTCTGAATTGTCAACACAGAAATCCACTCAGAAGAGGGTGAGATCTAGAAATGGGGCCATGAGAGGGCTTTGTTGTGCTCTAAACATGCTACAAACTTTTCACGGTATTTAAAATATCCTTCAAGTTGCCCTGTATCGATAGTTGTTTAAGATGAAAAGAAAAATAATTGTAACTAATTCTTGGTGACAATTTGAATGGAATTTTCATTTGCAATGCATACTGCTACTGTGAAAAAATTATAAACCATAGAATGATAGAGTATAGACATGCTATGAGAGACACATAATTTCTTCTTTGTCTCATAGTTGTTTAAAACATTCTTAAATGTGGAGAACTAAAGGAACTATCTCTAAAACTAAACTAATATTCAACACATAAAATGTTGCTTTTGTCACAGAAGACACACATGAAGGTAGATCACCACTCATTCCTTATATGTACCAACTTGATCTGAAGATGTTTTCAAATATAGTTCTTAAGTGCGTCCTTATTATTTGACAATAAGAATTATGTATCCTTATCCAATTTTTTTGCCATATTATTGTACACAGAGACCACATAATATAAAGGAGGGAAACAGGTTTCTTTTAAAGAAATATGAAAACAGTTGTTTTATAATACAACCTGGGTAGTAACGGTTTATGACAATGAGAACATCTCCTTTAAAATAGCATTTCATACACTTCCACAGATGGAGCATCATGCATTCTGTTTGTGCATGACTCCAGGCTGCAACAGCAGTAGTTGTATCAAGTCAAATATTTTGCTATAAGGTAAGATTCATTAGAATCAAGTTAGATGTTCAAATGTACTTTACACTCTTTTCCAGAAATTCTACAAGATAAACATGTGAATTCACAGAAACGACAGTTCTCAATGAAACCAGAGTGTGTTTATTGAGAGTGTCATTTTAAAGGGAACTGCAGAAATGATGATTGCTTGTCGCAAACATCATTTAAAAGTTCAAAGGAAGCATCTGCAGCCCAGCACAGGGGAAGTGCTTTACTTCCCAATTCATTCACACTTTTTAAATTATTAATATTGTCTGTAGACTTACTCAGATAAATCAAGAAAAGCATCTTGTAGTCTTAACTGTGAATTGACAAAACCAAAGAACATTGCTAGAAGCCCATTTTTTTCCCTCTACTTTTGGTTTCTTCCAGGAGCTAGGGAAACAGTAACAGGACAGTAGGAACTTTAGAAGTTGTTTTTGTTGTTGTTGTTGTTGTTGTGTTTACTTTGAGGAAAAGAAAAGCATCCATTTTCAAGTAATTTGAAGAATGAAATTTCTGATACTGAAGAATTTCAACGCTGGATTTTCTGGAAACTCGAGACTAATTCAAAGACCAAATACTGAGGTGCAATTTTTTACAGTGTGAGTTTCTTTTTCCTTTTGAGTAAGAAAGTAATTAAATTAAGAAAGCAAGAGAGAGACGGGGGTAGTACATTATCAGATATGTTGCTTGGCATTGCACAGAGTAATTTCACACAATGAAAGGATACCAGATTTCAAAAATTTAAATGTTCCTGTCCTTGCTAAAAAGTCATGTCATGTCCAAAAAACAAGCCTGAATGAGATTGTATACCGATTTTAGGTCAGATAAGAGAACTTGTGGAAATATACGTCATGGCTTGGGATGGAATTAAATAATATGCTCTATTCCAGTGTTCATTTTGAGTTCATTTGTGTTTACATTTTTCTCCAATTTTTGCCCAAGGTCTGCATCCAATACAGATGGTTACATT
Source organism: Micronycteris hirsuta (assembly GCA_004026765.1). NCBI lineage: Eukaryota > Metazoa > Chordata > Mammalia > Chiroptera > Phyllostomidae > Micronycteris > Micronycteris hirsuta. Next base: position 11,708 of record PVJI01031478.1, read on the forward strand.
CTCATACTGAGCACCCAAAGAAGGTCACAGGCTTTACATCAATGGCAATTAGTTGCCTTTTTAAAATGGAAAATGTCGTTAAGTTCTTGAATAATTCAAGAGTAGAGGTCACAATACAGTGTCCCTTTTGGGGGTCTTTATGGTGCAAATGAAAAAAACAAGGCGATCCTATCAGTAAGAGTAGATCTAAGGTTTACAATGTAGCTCTATTTAGTGTGACAGGGAAATTAAATTACTCGAGGCACTCATTCATTGTCACCCGTTAACAGGCTTGGGAAAATTGTGGATCCCCAGGGGCAAATCACTGACAATGACCGAGGCAAATAATAATATTTCATTTTAATTGGCTACTGTTTCCTCTGCTTAGTTAAAAAAAAAATTAAAAAAAAAAAAAAAAACAGGACCTACAAGTAGGGTCCTGAATCTCCAAAACGCGACCATCACTTAGAAGCATATAAAAAAACTCCGGGGAACGTGGGTCTGATCCCGTGGTTCCTGGAAAGGAAGTATAAGTTTCAAAAATCGGCTTCCACTGCTCCGCATCCCTTTTTTATCTGGGCTGCTAAGCCGGAGTTATTGCATTTCTGGAAAAGGGGCTTCCCCTGAAATGCAGGACTGAGGCGGAGGTCAGGACAGAGCACACGGTGACGAAGAGAAAAACCCAGACAGTCTTTGGCAGCCCTGGGCCTAACACCAAGCTCTTGGGCCGAGGTTAGAACAGGCTGCGGAGCTAAACGAAAATCTTCGGAAGTCACCGAACGAGATTAAAATTGTTTCAAGGCCAAGCCAGCACATTTTAGCTTTTGCTGGCGCCCCCAGCGCCCCCCACTGTCCTAGTTAAGGCTGGTGGGCGTGGCTGCTTTGGTCCTGCTGCCGCCCTTGACCGCGGACCCTGCTTCGCAGATTGCAGGTCCACCTGCTCCTCCCGACTCCGCCGTAGAAGCCGCGCGGGCCGTTTTCCAACGCGTCCGCCCAAGGCGCCTGCAGAAGAATCCAGGGCGCGCCGACTTTCTCTGAGGCAGGAGGGAGACGGGCTGGGAGAAGGGTGGAAAATAAAGTTTGCGGCACCTAGGGGAGTAGGGGTGGGACTGACTCCACTCGGTGGGTCGGCTCCCTGCACTTTCGAACGGAAAACGCAAGAAGACCGCGGGCTTACCTTTTGCTTTTTCCCATCTCACCTCTCTCTCCCTCCCTCTCCCTCCCTCTCCCTCCCTCTCCCTCCCTCTCCCTCTCTCTCTCTCGTCTCTCTTCTCTCTTCTTCCCTAAAAATACTATACATATCTGACACTTCCCTTTTTCCGCCTCTTCCATCAAGTCCCAGGAATATGCTGTGTTAGCGAAGTGAGCATTGGGGCGGGGAGGGGGTGAGGCAAAGCCCCCCACGGGGACCCC
>PVJI01031479.1:0-13091 GCA_004026765.1 Micronycteris hirsuta
AAGAGTTTTTAAGGAAACTTCTGCAGCTGATCAGTCTGAAGTGGTCAACCCCATCTGCGTTAGTCAAAATGTCAACAGATTTTGGATGTATCTCTACAGACTTAAAAGCTCCAAAACTCAAACGATGAATCTTAAGCTTTTCTCACTTTTCTAATCACATCGGCAAATTTAAAAAATCTGATGAGAGTAAAATCTGTGAAGGAAAGGCATCATTCTGGCAAAAAGAATTCAAATTCCAGACCCTGAAGAATCCACTTTGCATCCCTTTATTTTGCTTATTGTTCGTACTTAATGTTTGACAGGAAGGAGGAAGACAGAAAGAAAGAGGGAGCGTGAGAAAGGAAGGAAAGGAGGGAGGAGTGAATTTAATAATATTTAAATTTTCTATCAACAAATCATATGTTTATTTAAAAACTTGCAAAGTTTCAGTAAACCTTGTGATAAATATGATTCAAATTTATAAATAAATATAAAATAGAATTGTTTTTCTTTTTTATTACTTTATTGTTGTTCAATTACAGTTATTTACATCCTCTCTAGAATTCTTTTTCATTAAATTATCCTTCTTACAAAAAAGGTTGCTTATGCACTAACATTTAATCAACTAGACTTATTTTCAGTATGCCTTCCCTAAAGAGAAAATCAAACGGTAAACCCTACTGAAATTATGAGAAGGCAACCAAGCCTCCACCCCATGATTTTCATATAGTAAAGAGGTTCGACACAATAACATCTTTGCATTCACTACCAGAGTAACAAACATAAAAAATGCAGCTACAATAGATGCCCTTAAACCAAAAGAAATTAACTGTTGAGAATATTCTTTCCTGCAATTATGATAAAGAAAATTAAAATGGAAGCATAACCACCAAAGGTGAAAACACTCATCCTCTCTATTGTTAATTATTTTATGATGCTAAGTGATTACATTTGCATGTTCTTTATGTAGTTTCATTGTACCTTATATTTCATGTGCTGATTAAATGCATATTTTTGTTTTTAAATAACAATAATGAAAAAAGAGTTTGGGTACCAAGAATAAGGAAAATATATTTAACCACATGAAACTAGTTTTCTTTATTTAAGTAACTCTATCTTAAAAGCATTTCTTTTTCCAAAGCCATTATGTTTGCTAACATACACAAAAATAATATGAATGGTTAAATAAAAGCAAAACAGAAGTACTCCCAAGGTTAATTAAAGCATAGGTGAAGGCTTTTTTGCACAGAAAACGAAAGTGAAATGATTTCCACTTAGAAAGTCTATTAACAGATATAGATCAAATCATTGGTATTTATCAGATGTTTGTCTATTTCTCTTTTATATCCATGTGTAGTCGTTAGCAAAGCTCTGGTTGGTATACAGAAATACTGTAACAGTCATTTGAAAAAAAGGTTTAAATGACAGGTAGAGGGAAAGAAGGAGGTGGGAGAAAAAGAAAAATGGAGAGAGGAAGGGAGGGATGCAGGGAAGGAGTCTTTTTCAAATAGTAAAGAAATTGAGAGTTGTTCAGGGCTATTATGTTCTTTCTATTCTTTTTTTTTTTTTTCAAAAAGTCCCCAAAATATATTTTACTGAAAAGAAACTGGGCACGAATTCAATGTAACCGTAGTATTTTTCGCACCAAAATGTCTGGAGCTTTCTTGCCCTTGGAAGAGCTTTTCAAGTCATTAAAGCCTGTCTTGTCTAACTACCTAGAATGATGAATGATGGAAAAGTATATGCTGGAGTTTCATTTAATTTGTATCTGGAAGGAATGTTATAGCTCACAACCAAATGTCTTTCAAATAAACACCACGTTGATTGATGTGATGCATCATAAGACAGAAGGTTTTTTGAATTGGGAATATATGATAGAAGCTGAACATATGGTATTATATAGGAAAAGAAACTCTTCCAGAATGTGTGAATGAAATCGCATTTTCAAAGCTATTTCGGAAATATTACATTTTGGAGATGTTAGCAATTGCCTGGCCTAGAATTTAATCAACAGCAAGTGCTTTGCAAAGACTCAGGACAAAGAATGTAGGTAATGTGAAAAATGTCGCTCAGGCCAGAAAGCATTGCTAACAGATTGTCATTACGCTGTGCTACAAGCATCATTCATACCAATGTCAATAACAGCTCCACAAACTGTAATTTCATAGATATACCAAGATGTCGACTGTAAACAGCTTGCCCATTTTGCCCTTTAAACATCTATTGTGGTAAATCCATTGAAATATTAAAAAAGAGAAGACACTTTATAGAAAAGTTGCAACAAAAAAAGAAATTAGAATATTGAAATTAGTGTGTATATTTGTGAATCAGTCTAAATTCCATATGTCTGATCTAGATATTTATAGTCACCTAAAATGTTTATAAATTTTAATTTCAACAAACTATTAATTTAAAAATACTACTATTTTTAATTTACCACTTTAAAGATAAAGGTATGGGACTTAAAATCGGATCCTCAAAAACATTTAGGAATGATATTCTTTGCTATAGACTTAAAACCAAAAAAGTTAGGACACAATCATGGAAGCCCCATTTGGACAGAAAGGCTCTGAGACCCCCCACCTCACAGGTCTCCTAGGCTGCAAATGCAGCCAGGGGGCAGCAGCAGCCAGATCATGACTGGCATTCAGTCATCTCTCTTTCTCCATTTTAGTTTTCAGTCAGCCGCCCTGAATTCCTAACGAAGTGCACCTTGCGGTTTAAAGTAGGCTTTTACAAACATATTTTCCTGTGCTCCAATCAGGAATTCTTTGAGGTAAGCATTCTAATGATCTGGTTTGAGGAAAATAAAACCAGGGCTTTCCCAAGGCAGAAATGGCAGCTGAATTCAAATTTTCTGATATCAAATGTCAGCCTTTATCTACTTTATCATATGTCAATGCTATTGAAGTTATTTGAAGATTTGAGGCACACACAAAAGAGGAAAGAAACTTTTAAGTAAGAAGGTATGCAGATCACACTCCAAATCATGATTAAACTGGTCTCATTTCTGAAACCAGCCCTGAGTGAAGTATCTATTTCTTCAGGTATTTAAAAATGATCTACAATATTCAATACTTCCCCACTTTATTAGTGTATAGATACTTTTACTTCACATAACGACTTATCATCCCTAATTATGCTTAGAGTATGTTTACAGTTTATTATATTTAAAATTGTTCTCAGAAATTGTTATGGAAAATTATATAATTAAGTTATTTCTTAATTTATTCAATTTTCGTGTATTTGAATAGCTAGGTAAATTCATTTGTTTTCCAATAAGGGATTTTTTGTTTATGTAATTATTATATCACTATAATATTTAAGAAGATACTTGAGAAATTATAGTTAGGTCTATTGGCCATATTATGTACATTTAATGTGCAGTTAACATATTAATCACATTCATAAAAATACAGCAAGCTACCAACTTTTAATTATGTTGTATATAATAAGGTTCTTGTATTAATTGATTATTTAGAGCTCAATTTTCACTGTAAAATAATGTTCTAAATATTTACTAGTATATCAGTATACCCTTCAAAGTTCCTTTCAAGTAATGGTACAAATGAAAGAAACACAGAAATAAGTTGAATACTTGGTAGAAACTTACAACATTTTATAAATTAAAAGTAAGGGTACATTATAAACTCTATGTGTACACACACACACACACACGTTTGTTGCCTTCAGGAATTGTGCAATTAGTGATTACTTACATATAAATAAGTACATCACTTTTTTATTACTTGTAAATTTTTTAGTATATAATGTGATAAGATATTAATAACAAGCCAGTCATTCAATAATCTTCCAGAATTAAAGCAATAAAAATACATTGCCAAATGTCCTTTAAGGCTATAAATTTCTTTGCTGTAGAAATTGCTGAACATGTTTTTCAAGGATTAAGGCACATTAAATGTTATAACAGACTTACCAGCTTTAAAAAGAGAAAAATCAGAGCTTCTGACCTGTTATTATGTTCAGAACACTTTTAAGTACATAAAGAAAAAAATAGTTTTTGATTTAACTGCAGCTCTTCTAAAATACTCAGATGTGTATTTTTCACACTTTAACATCTCTGAAAAATAGGAACCTCTTAGAGTCAAGCATTTAGCTAGGATCATTTTCTTTTTTCTTAAGGGCATACAAGGTCTATCCAGAAGGCATCCAGCCATGTAATATGAAAAATAGAGACATTTATTGAAGAAGATACAAGATACAAGAAACATTGTACATAGGGCAGTGAGGCCTCAGTCCCCTTCAAGTAGGCACCTTGGGACCTCACACAGTTTTCCCAATTTCCATCAGCTGGCCTGTTGTATTTTCCTGAATCTCATCGACCAACATTCTGAAATCTCTTCCCTATCAAAGGTGATTTTAGTTTTGGGATAAACCAGAAGTCACAGTGTGCCAAATCTGGACTGGAAAGGAGCTGAGTCACCTGGGTGATTTGATGTTTCACCAAAAAACTCAGCATAAGACATGGTGCAACAAGTGCATTGTTGTGATGAAGCTGCCAGTCACCAGTTGCCCATAGCTGTGGCCTTTTGTATCATCCAAATCATTTCTGCAGAGTAATGTTCAAGCTTCATGCAAAATTCGATGCAGATTCATTGCTCTACTCACTCAGTCATTTTGAATGCAATGGACACACAGTACACATACACACTCAATGACATCTACTGCCCCCACTGACTTGTACAGTGAAGCCATCATTGTTCACACATGTGCATTCCAGCCCACTCTCCTTGGCTGCCAGGTCACATTGATGTTGTGCAAACCATTCTCGTTGTATTAACAATGGCTGGACTTTTTCCAGACAGACCTCATATAAAATAATAATGTATGTTAAAACCATCATAGATTTGATAAAATAAAATGTTATCAAATGTCCAAATTATTCATATCCCTAATACTATTTTTGTTTTATTATAACTAATAACAAGACTTTACAGTATATTATTACCAATAAGCAAACATATATATCAACTTCTACTTCATAGTTTGGCTCTGAGCTAGAATGGCAAGCCAGCTTTAACTGGGACCTAGGCCATGACATTAGACCTATAAATGAGAAGGCAGCAATACAAGGGCCAACTTAAAGGAGACAGACTTATGAGAATAGGTTGCACTGCCAGATTGTTTGTCAATGAGGAGAAAAAGCAAAGGGATTAAGAGTTTCAAAAAATAAATTTTGTACTGGATGCAGAAATGAAAAATTTAAGAATAAATGGAAATTTCAACATTCATTTACCTCCAGTACTTTAGGAAAATTGTATTCAGGCTGCCAAAATTTTGTATTGTTCATCAGTTATTTCTTTCAAATTCCTTCTACTGACAGTGAGTTAGTTGGGGAAGGATAAATTTGGAGAAGACTTGAATAGGTGTTAGAGAAAAACACCTCTTAAATTTTTACTTCTCAATACATCATTCATGTACTGGCCCTAAACAGGAAGGGCAATAGGAACTAACCACTCAAAATCTGGGTAGGCTGAGGGCGAGCCCGCATTTCTTTATCCTAAGAGTTGGCTCCGCCCACATCAATATACCCTTGAGCTCTTTGTGTTATCTGCCTCAAAAATTTAATTAGAGAGGACATGAAAAGTGTGGTTTTACAAGGCAAATATTTTCTTGCCTTCAAGCTTCTCAAGATGTTATCTACATGTAGCAAGAACTTGATTTTTTTTTCAAATTACTATAGAGTAGATTCACTGTATAGAAGTCAGTTTGAATGGGAATTGGAAGAAATTTCCTTGCAATTTTCCTGAACATTTATGAATGGGCATAGGAAATAAAAGATAAAAGCAGATTTTGAGATGTTGGCTCCCCATCTCCATGGTGCTTTCCAGTTGAGCCATCCAGTCATAGCACCTTTTGTTCACTCAGTCTGGGTGAACGCTCTGTGAGGTCCACCCAGACTATGGGTCCAATATTTGACCTGACCATTTTTATTACATTAAAGACTGAATGTCGTGTATGACTCCAGTTTTAAATTGACACATTGCTGTGGACTCTTATGAAATGGTTTGGCTTTGTCTAAAGCCAAAGGGGGATAAGGTTGCGGTTGGGAGGTGGGGGTGGATGGTGCAGGGGAGAGTGGTTGGGGGAAAATAGAGACAACTGTACTTGAACAACAACTAAAAAATGGGAAAAAAAAAAGAAAATTGATCTTGACATTTTCTATCATAGATGACATTAAAAAACAATAATAAAGAAAAAATATTTGTCATTAAAAAATGAGTTGGTACATGAGTTTATGGGAACCATTTTATTCTTTAATTCTGGCCTTAATTATAATATAACTATGTAACTTTGTTTTCCACAGTGCTCAATAGACCTGTAGATAGTTTTAATAAATGTCATTATGATTATTCTATTTTCTTTTATTAGAGCTTTTTTATTCCTAAGCTTCTTGAGTTTATGTTTCTTGATTCAGTTTACTTTTCTAAGTAAAGTCAATGCAAAAGAGAACTACTTAAAATCTTCAATCTCAATTATATATGCATACATATCATCTCAACTGCATACACACACGCAGTCAGTGTTACATTAACAGGTATTACCAAGTTAATATGAATAGAGATTAGTCCTATAGAGATCTCCAGAGTCAAAGACTAAATAAAAATTCCAACAATCATTTTACTTCCACTTAATGTTTTCCAGGATAAAATAATAATCCTAACCCAACTGCATACTAATGAATATAAATACCTTTAATATTTATAATTAAGGTACATTTATTTATTCAGCAAATATTTGTGGAGCACCACCAGTGTGCCAAAGATATAAAAATATACAATTGTAAATAAAATTACATAGGACAAATGAAAGGTAGCAAAAACGTACAAATATAAAGATGACATCTGACATCAACGGTCTCTAGGTAGCAAGGAGGATCACTGTGATGTGAGCTGTAACAGAGACACATCAAAGGGCAGGCCGGGGGCAGAGTAGAATAGAAGAAAGTGCTGAAATGTGGAAATGGTTGCCCCCCAGCCACCACAGGGATACAGACATGGTACACAGAGAGAGAACCTCTGAGCTAAGACTTGAAGAATGAATAACCCTTTTTAGTACCTTAATCATCACTTGTGATGAGGTCTGATGTTTTATCAAATGTTAGGTTAATAATGAAGTAAAAGAAAACTGATAACAATTAAACACACAAATAAAGGGGATGTATAATAACCCCCAACTTCCATGCCCAGTCTGTAACCCTTTGCTAACCTGAACCTAACTTTCAGATCTTCATCCTGAAGTCACCTCTTCAGAGAAATTTTAGTGGACAACCAAATCTATACTTGGTACTCATTTTATACTCTCTTCATATGCCTTGCGTTTCTCCTTTTACAGCCTTTATCAAAATTTGTAATTAGATGTTGTATGTGTGCTTATTTGTGCACTGCATCCTCACTAGATCCAGAATTAGACTGTCCAATCAGATCCATTGTTCAGAGATTATACCCAGCCTGAACAACACAGACAATCCAGAGGCTCTGGTTAGGGACAGAGCTCTGGGGCATCAGAAATGTCCCCCAGGTTCTTCTTTCCTATGTCAGACATATCCCAGGATAATCATGTCTCCAGGTGAAGTCTTCACAGTAACTTACAAAACAAGGAGTTAATATATGCACTCTCTCCATTTGATATCAGTTGTGGCCTGAACTGTGTCCCCTCAAACTTCATATGTTGTAGCCCTAACCCCCAATGTGATGGTATTTGGAGACAGTCCTTTAGGAGATCATTAGGTTTAGGTGAAGTCATGAGGGTGGCCCTCTCATGATGGGATTGGCGCTGTTGTAAGCAGAGCTACAAGAGAGCCTGCTCTCTTTCTCTCTCCCATGTGAGGACACAGCAAGAAGGCACCATCTGCAATCCAAGAGGAGAATTCTCATCAAAATCCCACTGTGCTAGCACCCTCATCACGGACTTCCCCAGGACTTAAAGAGAGCCATGAGAAAATAAACTTCTGTTCTTTAAGACACCTAGTTAATGGTATTTTGTTATGAAAGCCTTAGTGGACTAAGACAATAAGCCAGAGAGTTGTCTATGTTATGTGCATTCTCCAAAAAACCATGCCTCATAAATCCACAGATTCTGGATACATTGACTATATGGAATCTTTTATCAGGGACATCATGCCCAGCACTTTCAATAGAGAAGATCTCTTCCTCCTAGCGAGTGGCATGTGTCTGCTTGCCTGGAGGTCCAGTAGATCAAAAAATTAAACTGGCTTTTCTGTCTTCTGTTTTCTCCAGGGAGCAACACCCACATTCCCACTCCCACAAAGGGACTGAAGGAATCGTAGGCAGGCTGCTTTCACACCTTCCTCCCAACTTGATGAGGAAGGGGCTTTGTCCATTTTGTTCACCGCTGTTTATCCTGTACTTTGCAGAGCTGGAATAACAGTTACAGCTAGCCCAGAGCTATTGAGAGGATGAGTGAAGTAATGGTGCATATGAACTGCTGTGTAAAACTATGACTTGCATTGCTTGTTTTAAATGTTTCTGAAAGCCTCAAGAACTACACTCTGCTTCCAGTACTTGGTGATTGAATTCATCAACAAACTGGCTCTCTTATATTTTCTAATGAAGTAAACAATTGGCCTAATTTTATGTAGTCCAAACCATTTCCATGAAGAAACTATGTTCTTGTACAGTTATGGCAATTGAAGAAAAGAACACAGGCTTTGGTGCCTACTCTCTGGTAGTCAGTTTTTATATACCATGTTATGATGGCTTCACTTTTAATATTACTTTGGGTCCTGTGACTTGAGCTAGAAAAATGATGATAGTACTCTGCTTTTAAAAATGTTTCTAAACTTTTTTGTTAAGGGTTTGTAAAAAAAAAAAAAAAGTAGGAATATCTCACCAAAGAACCACTGAATTTTACGCAAATAAATATTTCCACAATAGATAGGAAACAGTGAATTGTCCAATTATTTTGATAATTTAACAGGAGTTTCTCTATCCACCAGAAAGGTCAAATTTCTAACAAATTAATGAATATTACCTGTGTGAACCAGGTTGTCAGCATTGACCAGATGGCACCCTCGCAGAGGCAATTCAAGAGAAGGCAATGAAGGGACCACTTCAGCTAGGGATGGTGAAGTAGCCAGAGGCGGTTAACAGCAGGAAGGCTTTGAAACCCTGTCCTGGTAACCATCCCTCTGTTGTCTGTGTATATGAGTCTGCTTTGTTCTTTGTCTATTTATTTTGTTGGTTCATTCGTTGCTTTTTGTTTTATATTTCCACATATGATAAAGGAGGTCAAATACATGGTGAAGCAAGGAGACCAGTTTTCTTGTGAGCACGCAATAGAGTATATAGATGTCATATTATAAAGTCATAATACTAAAATTTATGTAATGTTGTTAATCATTGTTACCCCAATATGCTTAATAATTTTTTTTTTTAATCTGGGCCCTGAGGGCGCAAGAGGAAGGCACTGTTGTGGAATCTGTGAAAGCAGTCCCGCAGCGGGAATGCGCAGCCCTCAGGGATCCACAGTCAAGCTCTCCTCCAGCAAAAGACTGCAGGGGTGGCAGTAGGGGAGGCACATCTCAGCTCCTTCCCTTCTGTCCTTTGATTCTTTGCTAGAGGCTCCCCTTGGTCTCACCCAAGAGAAAGCCAGGAGGCAAGAGAACCTAAGTGACACAACCTTTAGAGGTCAGCCTCCTGGGGCACAGAGCATAGCAGATAAGGCAAAAGAATAGACATGGGAAAGAAGATAGAAAATAACCCTCAGAAAAGTCCTTAAAATGTCGCTATTCTTTGTATGAAGATCAGGCTCAATGTCTGAAAATAAGTTAGAAATATGTGGAAAGTAAGCAGAATGTATTTGGAAAAACTCCTTCTTTCTTCACTTGCAACCCTGATATCTGTCTTCTTTCATGGTTTTGTTAGGTAAAGCACAGCCTATCAACTATTTTTGGAAGGGAGAAAATCTTTTAAGTGTTGACATCTTAATCTAGCACCGTGTCTTTAAAATGTTATTTACAATCAATTTTATAGTGCTTACTATGTGGCTGGTACTGCACTAAAACTTTTTACATATACCGACTTATTAATTTCCTTATTAATTTAAACTTCATCCACTGATGTGAGGTAGACTCTTCTTCTCCTCATTTCAGTATCTGAAGACAGCAAGACCCAAAGAAGTAAAGTCTCTGCCACTAATTCACACAGACAATAGGTGATAGAGCTACCATTCTCGGGCTACAGAGCCTATACTCTGAGCCACGACAATGTGCCATCCCTTTTAGAGGGGACTTGTTGTGTAACCAAATTCTCAGTAGAAATAAATCTTAAAAAGTGACCTTGTCAGCAGATCAAAGATGGTGATCGTTTGCCCATAAATTCTACAATCCTCTCAACCGTATTAACTTGTAAGATCCTCATAGAAGGTGCATCTTCCTCTCACAGTCAAACCTGTGGCAAAGACTGCTCAAGATCATTTTGGTGCACGTACACACAGATTGGGGTGCTGTTTGTCAGAATTGGAGATACAGAAATACATTGAAAAAATGAGTGTGATCTGATGCATAATTATGGCAGCTATTAATGTAGACCAATCCAGAAGGTATATCATCAATCCCAAAGACTCAGAATGTTTCCCAATATGGAGACACTATTATAAGTTGATCCATTTTCTTTCAGAAGAAAGTGTACACAGTGTCAGATAAGAATTCTTCGACAAATAGAAGTTTTAAAGATGTCAATGACATTTTATAAAAATGCCCTTTTAACATAAATGAATTTCATTTCACAACCTAAATTGTATCTTTTCCACATGCTTTTGGTTAATGAAATAATTTATCCCTTGATTTCAACTAAAATAAAATGAATATTAAAGTGAATACTGAATTAGATTTGTAACAAAAAGATGAGTCTATGGAAATTTTTCACAGAAGAACTGTGAAATAATAGGTTTAAAACCACCTAGCACAATAAATCTTCCCAATTTTAATATCAGCAAAGTGGACAATTGGCCAATTGAATGACATGACAATGGTTAATGCATTACTCTCATTTTAAAAATGTGTAGTAAATTTTTAGGAATCTGGGATTCTAGTAAAAGTCTGGCCATTTTATGTAAGCACATCATAGTATCATCCTGAAACAATTGATTTGAGTGTCTTAGATTTAAAACTTCAAGCCTTCTTCAAAGTTATATGTGTTGCCTGGATTTCAGGGTAACTTTATTTTCCTCAAGTATTTGGAATTGGAGGTTCTAAAATGGATGTCTCAGAGCTCAGACTCTAATACAATACAGAGTCCTGTGTTTCTTTTTGCTCTTTGTTTTATAAATTGGTTTTCCCTTTTATTAAATTTATTGAGGTGACATTAGTTCTTAAAATTGTATAGGTTTCAAATGTGCAATTTTCTTTTTTTCCTGCAAGTTTAGGTTTTTCCATTAGCATTTAGTCTGCTTATACCTCCTTCCCCTGGAATCACTACACTGTTGTACATGCCCATTAGTCCTTTTTCTTTTTGCTCAATCGCTCCACCCCCTAACCTCCCCTGCCTTAGCTGTCCTCCTGCTCTCTATCTATCAGTGTGTCTCTATTTTCTTGTTAGTTCAATTTGTTCATTAGATTCCACCTATGAGTGAAATCATACAGTATTTGTCTTTCTCTGACTGGCTTATTTCACTTAGCATAGTGTTCTCCAGGTCCATCCACACTGTCACAAAGGGTAAAATTTTCTTCTGTTTTAGAGCCAAGTAGTATTCCATTGTGTAAATGTCCCATAGTTGTTTTATCCACTCATCTAATGATGGACACTTGGGCTGCTTCCATATCTTGGCAATTGTACATAATGCTGCTATGAACATAGGAGTGCTTATGTTTTTTTGAATTAGTGTTTTAGGTTCCTTTGGCTATATTCCCAGAAGTGGGATCACTAGGTCAAAACACAGATCCATTTTTCATTTTTGAGGTATCTCCCTACTGCTTTCCACAGTGCCTGCACTGATCTACATTCCCCCAACAGTATAAAAGGGTTCCTTTTTCTCCACATCTTTGCCGAACTTGTTGTTTGTTGATTTATTGATGATAGCCATTCTGACAGGTATGAAATGATATCTCATCGTGGTTTTAATTTACATTTACTCATGACTACTGATGTTGAACATCTTTTCATAGGTCTGTTGGCCATCTGTATGTCCTCCTTGGAGAACTGTCTATTCAAGTTATTTGTCCATTTTTAATTGGGTTGTTATTTTTGCTGATGTTGAGTTTTGTGAGTTCTTTATAAATTTTGGATATTAACCCCTTATCAGATGTACTGGCAAATATGTTCTCCCATTCTGTGGGTTGTCTTTGTATTTCATCAATAATTTTCTTTCCTGTGCAAAAGCTTTTTAGTTTGATGTAGATATAGTCCCATTTGTTTGTTTTTTCTTTTGTTTCCCTTGCCTGGGGAGATATATCCAATAATATATTGCTATAAGCAATGTCTGAGATTTAGCTGCCTGTGTTTTCTTCCAGAATTTTTATGATTTCAGGTCTAACAATTAAATCTTTAATCCATTTTGAATTTATTCCTGAGTGTGGTGTGACAAGGTGGTCTATGTCATTTTTTCTGCTCATATCTGTTCAATTTTCCCAACATCATTTATTGAATAAACTGTCTTTAGCCCATTGTATATGCTTGCTTCCTCTGTCAAATATTAATTGACTATAAAGGTGTGGGCTTATTTCTGGGCTCTCTAGTTTGTTCCATTGCTCTATGTGTCTGTTTTTATGCAAGCACCATTGCTGTTTTGATTACTATGGCCTTATGTTATAGTGTGATATTAGGTAATGTAATTCCTTCAACTTTGTTCTTTTTCAGGATCACTGTTGCTATGTGGAACCTTTTGCGGTTCCATATAAATTTTTGAAATATTAGTTCTAGTTCTGTGAAGTGCATTATTGGAATCTTGATAGGAATTATGTTGAATCTTTAGATTGTTTGGGGTAATATGGACATTTTATTTTATTTTATTTTATTTTTTACTTTATTGTTACAATTTACTTTATTGGTACAATTACAGTTGTCTGCATACTCTCCCCTCCCCTACCCCTCCAATCCCACCTCCCTTCCCTGCCTCCACCCTCCCCCTTG
>PVJI01031480.1:0-13112 GCA_004026765.1 Micronycteris hirsuta
CTACCATCAAGCTTCTTCTGGCTCATCTAACAATCAAATAGACATGAGACACATTAGCAAGAGAAAATAACCAAGTTTAATACACACATATGTTTGGGAATCCTGCATACAGGACAGAGTCAGAGACCCCACAGGCATGAGAGGTTCAGAGATAGAAAGGGGAAGTGAGGTATCTAAGACATCCTGAGCTAGGGATGAAGTAGTGCACCTAGGAAGATTCAGAATCATTGCAGGATGGTAAGAAGAACAGATAAATAGATATCCAGTAAACAGAAGTTTGCCCTGCCCAACAGATAGTAATTAAAGGATGGGACTGAAGTTTCTCTTAAGCCTGAAGCTAAAGTTGCCTTTAACTCCAAGTAATTTGCATATCACTGAGGCATATCTGGGAGTAGCTCATTCTGAACGCCCACACCTGCAAATGTCCACTAATTCTATTTGGGTAAAGACTGTATTCTAACAGGATGTATAAGGAGCTTTATATTTTAGATTGTGGTCACTAATGCAGCCTCACCTCTCTACATTTTTTCATTGTATCTGTCTTCATCAGCTCAGGCTGCTATAACAAATACCACCAACTGGGTAGCTTAAAAACATTAACAAACATTAGTTTCTCACAGTTCCAGAGGCTGGAGGTCCAACCAAGACCAGCGTGCTGGCATGCTTGAGTTCTGGCAAGAGCCCTCTTCCTGGCTGTATATTGCCACCTCCTTACTGTAGCCTCACAGGGCAGAGCACAAGTGAGCTCTGTTCTCTTAACCTTGTTTTAAGGACCCTAATCCCATTAGGAAGGCTCCACCCTCATGACCTCATCGGAACTTAATTAACTCCTAAAGAGCTCACTTCCAGATACTGTCCCGTTGGGGATTAGGGACTCAATGCATGAACTTTGGAGAATCAGAAACATTCAGTCCATAACAGACTCCTCTTAGGTTTCCTGTCCTCTGAGAAGAAATCCCTGAGCTCAGATCATCAAGATCTCAGAGGACTAGAAAAGTTTCTTTACTCTACCAAGTGAGTAGTATGTTCCTACTCATCTACTGGTGTTGTTTGGGCTGAACTTTGTGTAGTGACTCTTTCTCTCCATTTGTTTTTTCTGTCTCTACGAAGACAACATTTATGGATTCTTTCTGATTCTCAATTTGCCTCTCTCTCTTCCAACTTCTTACTCCAACTGTCAGTATCTCTACTGCATTATTAACTAGGACTTATCCAACTAAGGGGCTCATGGACCTTCGTATTTCATGGTCATTCAACAGCAACCAGATTGGCAGCCCCACGAGGAACTGCAGTCCCCGAGACACTGGCTGCATGAGCTAACTGGAAAAGATGAGCAATAAAAAGGAATTGTGCGAAAAATCAATAGCCTCACTCACACTGGCCCCGGATGTCCATGAGCATCCCTTTGTTATTGGAGAATCTCTTCTGTGATTGTAGGCAGTATGTATCTCTCTCCCTCTTGTCCATCAAATACCTGTTTAGAATCCAGAGTCCATATGACTCCAGCATTTACAGCTCTCTTTAATTCTCGGTGGGTCAGATTTCCAGGCTTTTCTCTTGCTTCCTCGCTGCAAGTCAGAGGCTGCTTTCTTCTTTAACTCACTGACCACAGGTCTGAAATATTGGGGAAGAGTTGTAGCATCCATGGGGAGCTTGGTCTTGATGACTTTTAAAGTTTCTTCTAATTCTGGGTTTCAAACATCTCACGGCTAAATAAATGTTCTGTCTCCCTTTCCTAAGAATGAAAACTTGTTATTGTCCTCATACGCATTTATTTACTCAACAAATATATATTGAGCATGTTGTATCAGATACTAGTTTCTGCTTTTGGTTTCATTAATCATGGCCACCTTCAATGTTGATTTTAGATAGATTCTGCCTGGTGATCTATCCCAAGCACCACACCCCCTTATAGCAACTATAGTCACCAAGCTTCCATATTCTGCAGTTATTTATTTCCATGTGTCTCAAAATGTGAGGTACAGCCAGATAGCCACTATGTAACAAGGTGCAGAGGGGGATCCCCTGAAAATAGCAAAGCCTACTCCCCACAACCCTTGATTAGGGGAAGGGGGAAGTGGAAGATACGAATTGAAGATACTTTGCACAACAATGGTAAGTTAATAGCTGTGCCTTTCCTGAAGGGAAGAGGATGCTGCCCAGGGCAAAAGGTGCACCTGATTTTAAGAGAATATAGTGACTCCTGACATAGGCAGGGGAGGCAGATGCCCACCCCCAATGCCCCTCTGTCACTGGGAACTCTTGCTCTGATTAAAGATGGCAGCTGAAAGGTACTGGGGAACTGGCAAAAATGGCAGATATTAACACACCGTAGAAGGGGCTGGATATGAGGTCACATATGAAGTTCTGGGCTGACCATTTAAATAAAGGCAGGTTGAATGGGTGTAGAAGAGAGTCCACCATGAAGACAAGAGGTCTGGAGTGAGTGAGAGGGAGGTGAGAGTGCACCACAAGGTCTGCAGGGGGAGAAGGTCAGGCTAGGCAAGACCACAGCGGAGCTGATGGAGAGGCAGGGACCTGCCTAACCAAGCACAGATTCATGAGGGATGCTTGGAGCTGAACTGTGAGCGGGAATGCTGAGCTGCAGACTTCTGCTTCTCTGAAGGACGTACGGAGAAGTCGCTCTCTTGGGACGTGCCTCCCTGGATCCCACCATGACCCAGTGTAAGGCGGCACATGTTTCCCTGGACCGCTGCCTGCAGGCTGAGAACATCGTACCCCAGACCCTGAAGGAGAGCGCCGCTGCCAGAGGGTGGCGCCTCTGAAGCCCACAGTGCACCTTCCAGAGGAGGGAGACCCGTCTGCACAGCCGGCTTAAGCACAGATGAGGACATGGGGAACTTCTGGGCATGGGTTTGGCTTGTAGAGCAAGGGAAGTGCTGGGTCTAGTGGGAGAGAAGGGCTCTGAGCAGGAACACTCTCGGCCACCCCCGCAAAGTTGGAACCCTGTTAATAAAAACCTGTTTCCTTCAACACTAATTGTTGGGTCATGTGTCCTGGTGCTGCATGGCTGAGCCCCAGTTTGCTTGGTTACAACAAGAGTATAGCAAGTAGTTAAGATAATAGCCTCTAAAATTGGATCCTACCTTAGCCCCCTACCAGCTGTGAGACAGTGAGCAAAGCATTTAACCATTTAGAACAACACCTGGTAGAGTAAATCCTGAATATATGTTAACTATCTGAATTGCCCACAGGTTCTGTGAAAAGTGCAGATTTAGAGATATGGAAGTGATGGAATGAATGTCTGCATCTGTTGCAAGACTGATTTTTATTGAAACTTGCAGAATAATCTGACAGTTACCAGAAGGGAGGTGGGAAGGGATAGTGGTGGTGGGGGGGGGGATAGATTTTCAGGAACAACTATAAAGGACACATGGACAAAACCAAGGGGGGGTGGTGGAAGCAAGGGAGGGAGCTGGGGATGGCTTGGGTGAAGGAGGTAAATGCAGACAACTGTACTTGAAGAAAAATAAAATAATTAAAAAAAAGAAACTTGCAGGATCACTGAATTTTATACCCTCCCCTTCAGTTTCCTCATTCTCCTTTCCCTTACTCCTGTGAATAACTGGGTTCAAATCCCATCCTTGAGAATTCAACATGGTTGGAAACCACCCCACACCACCAAGCAATTCTAAAACATCAACTGGGTATTCGACAATTCAATTCAATTCTGACACTATCTACTGGGAGATAGCATCAGATTCCACAGATCAAGGGCTCAGTCCCACAAGACTGCTCTTCACCTCAGATGTCTGTCCCAAATCCAGGCTGTTTCCTGTGCTTCAGAAGAAATGTCTGCAAGTCAGAGGTTCCTGCAATCCCTCCTTGGGAATGATTAATTTGTTAGGGCAGCTCACAGAACTCAGGAAATCCATTTACTCACTAGATTACCAATTTATTACAAAGGATATTAAAAGACACCAGTGCACAGCCAGCTAGAGAGATACACAGGGCAAGGTCCCAAACAAAGATGCTCTGTCCTCATGGAGCCTCGGGTCAGCATGATGGCATGTAGAAGCCTTCTGGCTCACCAATCTGGAAGCTCTCCAGACCCTGCCCTGTTGGTTTTTTTTTTAATGGGAGCTTTATTACACAAGCATAATTGTTTAAATCACCTGACATTGCTGATTGATTCAACTTCCAGGCCCTCTCCTCTCCTCAGAAATCAAGGGGTGGAACTGAAAGTTCCAATCCTCTATGCAGGGTTGGTTCCCCTGGCAACCAGCCACCATCCTAAAGTGCTTTCCAAAAGTCATGTCATTAACATAAGTCCTGTTGTGGTGGAAAGGGGCTTGCTATGAATAACAAGACACCATTTCACTTTTTAGGTCTCTGAATGGATTTCAGGAACTGAGGATGAGAGACCAAATATTATAATAAAAGATGATCTCATTGTGCACAGGAAATGTCAAGGGTTTTGGGAGTGTGAGTCAAGAACTGTGAAATGACCAAATACATATTTCTTATAAATTACAGTATCACAATCATCTTTTCCAAGAGGTACCATTCAGGCAGGTTTCTAGAACTCTCTGAACCTCAATTTCTTCACATAAAAAAATGGGAGCAATATTTCTAATGTCCCTGTTGATGATTAATGAACCAAAAATTAAATAACACAGAATATACAGGATTGGGCAAAAGTAGGTTTACAGTTGTTTGTATGGAAAAGAATGCAATAATTACTAATTAATTGCACAAGAATAAACTCTGATGTATTCACAACTGTAAATCTA
Source organism: Micronycteris hirsuta (assembly GCA_004026765.1). Classification (NCBI taxonomy): domain Eukaryota; kingdom Metazoa; phylum Chordata; class Mammalia; order Chiroptera; family Phyllostomidae; genus Micronycteris; species Micronycteris hirsuta. The sequence goes on from PVJI01031480.1 coordinate 4,755, forward strand.
CTTTCACCCCACCCTGTACAATAAAACCAGAGCCATTATATGCTACCATATATCAGACATTGCCTTATCTTTTAGTAATGTAGGTAGGATTCCCATTTTACAGATGAAAAAGCCGAGGCTCAGAGTGGTTACGTTACTTTTACACAATTTCAATAATAATGAAACCAAGGGTCCTTGTAGTTCTGATCTAATTTAAACTATAGTTTTAAAACAATCCTTTTCCCCCTTCTTTTCTCTCTCAGCACACTTCACTGACCTGACATTAATCTCTCATCATGAAGACTGTTGACTGCTGAGGCATCAGAAGACAATAGCCAGGTTCTGACAGGGTCACATCTTAATCTAAGTTATGTTTTAACTCCTGAGCCCTAAGACTGGACAGCCCCCTCGGCTAATTCTCCTTGAACTTATTCTGGGCACTGCAGCTGACCTCAGAAGTTGTCCTCAGATCCTGCAGAAATGATTTATTACCCTTAAACCTCACCTCTAACCAAGCGGCTCCTCACAGGACCTGGAACCCACAGTGCCTTGTGATTTTGCCTATGTAATCTGCAACCCACATGCCATTGGAGTGTTGGGTCTTTCAGAGCATAAGCTCAACCCTCTCCGGACAATTCTAATAAATTCCTTCCTCCCTTCACTATTAAATTCCATAGCATCAAATAAAAATTGACTTCCCAGGACTCTTCCAAACAAAATGTTCACCAATCCTAAACAATTATGCAAGAATTCTTACCCAGTTCTAGTCAAATTGCTTCATTAAAAGACTCCAAAACCACATTAAAATCCTAACTTTATCCTCCACACTCTAAGACTTTACTGAAGAGTCTGCCAAGATAGTAAGTTCCCTTACCAAAGTAAGAAAAACTCAGCTTTTTCTTATCAACAAGTTATTTTCTCTTTTAATTTCATGTGGCAATATGTGTGGGACAAGCTTGGGCAAAAAAAAAAAAAATCCCATGTAACTTGCAGAATCTGAAAACTGTATAACTTTTGTTCATTTGCATTATACAATGGACAAGTCTGTCAAGTGACCTGAATTAATCAGGATTTCTGTCCATCCTCCCACCCACCCCTATTTATTCCCTTTCTGTAATTCATATGCCATCTCATTTCTCTCACTCCTTCTCTTTTAAAGTAGAGGAACTTCTACCCCTATTTCATTTCCTCGGAGTTTCTCCCAGTCAAGTGCTCTAGAGTGAGGCTCTTCTTCGCTATCTTTATTTTATCTATCTTTATTTTATTTTTGTTTTATTTTATCTAGTTTTGTTTTATCTTTATTTTATTTCACATATTTACTTCTGTAATAGAGCAAACCTTTTTGTTAAAACCATTTCAAATTATACAAATATTAGCCTGCAGTGCCTGGAGAAATGTGACTTTTCTCTCTCTGTGTGCACGTGTGCACGTGTGCGAGTGTGCACTGTGGAAAGAGGAAAACACACAAACACATAAAATGTCTACTAACATCAGACCTTTCACCAAATGGCAACCAAATTTTTTTTAAAAAGATAAATTCAAATCCATATTTTAAAAGAGAATGAGGACCTCTTTATTTCCAATGCAATAGAAATGCAAAGAGGAGGAAATCAATGCAAACCAGGATGCCTTGGATCAGCACATTTTAAAACAAAATGTACCTTTGTATCTAAAAATCTGAGAGCCATGAATATTTAACAGAGAGAGAAAAGAATGATTTTGTCAGCATGTAAAGCAAGTCCCAGAGAAGCTTAAATTCTGCTGCTTTCTATTAGCTTCTCTACTCAGTACACAAAATGAGTCATTCAGGGAAAGGAAAGGAGGAAGGGAGTTAAGAAGTAGGGGAGGTTGAGAGGGGACTTCTGAGTCTTAGGAAGGGGTAGATTTGGGAATAGTAGTGAACGGGAGAGAATGATGAAGTTTAATACCAGCCAGTGGTCATGAACTCTCTGGCTAAGGATAGAGCAGCTGGAGACAGTCTGTGAAGAGAATTTTCAAAATCCTGACTGTTCTAGAAGCCAAAGAAAGCAGGGAGTGGCTATTGTAAAGGGATCTAAGAAATCGATTTGGCTTCTCCAGGATGAAAGTCTTGTCCAATTAATCTCTTCTTTCTTTCCTCACCTCTTTGAGGGTAGCAATACCAGGTTCCTTGCTTTAGAAAAAATATCTTGGAGATAAGTGAGGGGCATTAGCCAAAATTCATGCTAAACATGTGATGGCTGTGTCTGAAGCTGCATAAGAGAATATTTGAGCAGCTTACCAGCTTTACGGGGAGAAGAACCTTAAAGTGGCATAATTCAAGACTTTCATTACAGCCCAACCCTTGACATTATGACTCAAATAATGCTCCAAGGAGCCTGCCTGATGCCTAGAAAACAACATTCTGCAGGCTAATGATGTATTGATTCTTTGGCTATGGAGGCTGTACAAAAGGAAAGTGCTGATCAGTTGGCTGGGGTGGTGTGAGTGGGCGTGTAGCTGCCTTCAGCAGTATTAATCAGCCAGTTTAGCCTTCAGGCTCTTTTAGCAGACACACTGTAAGAGACAAAGTTTGTAAGAGGCAGCATACTGTTCCGTGAAATGAACTTTGAATTGGAAGTCAAAACCAGGGTTGTCATCCTAAATCTACAATGGACACTACTCATAAATTTGAACAAGCCACTTCTAATTCTTTTATTTTTAGAGGGCCAGTTTTTCAGTCTGTAGAAAAAAATACCTCTACAGTTACTTGTATGATAGAGGGATGAGAAAGGGACCTTCCTTCTGGATAACACATAGCACTTTCCTGTTTATGCATTTTCTAACCCCTCTGAGTTTAGAGCCTATATTTCAAGGCTCTAAGCTTTGAGTACATCTTATAAGCCTTGTTGGAGGCTGTCAGAGCCAACCGTTAACTAACCATTAACTAATTAAGAGGGAGCAAATCAGGTTATCGAAATTCTATAAAATTGGTAAATCATAAGATTTCCTTTTTTTTTAACTAAGTAGGTACAGAGCAACCCTGTCACTGCAAAGTCAGCAGATGACCCTTGAAAATATTTCTCATTAAATACACCAGCCCTGAAGCCATCACTTTCCTCGAAGCTTGTCCTTGGTGCCTTAATGTTGGATGAAAATGCAGATATTCAGAGCAAGTCAGAAGGCATCCAGGCTGTCTTCTAGGAGTCTCTTGAGCCCTCAGGCAATCAGTCTGGAAGCAGAAGTCCTTTATATAAAGGGACATTTGACATCCATCGATTATCTACCTAAACTGACTAATGCCTCTTTATGGCTTCTTGGTGATCACACCAGAGCAGCGGTGCCATCTATACGAAGGCTGACTTTGTATCAGCTGAAATATGGGAGCCACCCAAGAGTTACAGAATAATGGATGTTCAGGGCCTGTCATATTAGAGATGAAGGCGACTGGCCCACGGGCAAGTTACTGGGTCCATATCTGCAAGTAAGACACACTCATCCTATGATGTGAGTAGAATCATTCAGCAAATAGTTACATTTTTTACACTGGATTCACACTTACAACTGTGCACAGAAGATAGAGTTGGAAAGAGAGGGTCTTCGTCATGCAAATGCCTTAGCATCTGGTGGGGATATAGAGATCTAAACAATCCTGACTATACATGGTCAATAAAATTGAAAGCAGATCCACACCTCTTATTGTATGAGATGATAAGAAAAGATATCTGAGACCATATCTGAGGAAAGAAACCATATCTGAGCCAAGACTTGAAGGATGAGGGAGGTTTATGAGCGTAAACAGAAGGAAGGCCATTCAGGCTGGGGGAACATTATTTGCAATGTAGAATAATAATAATTTCTTTTTTTAGAAAAAGCAATTTGGTATGAAGAAGCACTGCTGAGATACTTGTCTGCCCAACAAAAATATTTATGACTCTGTGCCACAGTCTAGGGGAGCTATTATCAAATACTGAGCAGGTGTGTGACTTGATTGGATGCAAATAGTAGAAATGTCATTCTGAAGATTGTGTGGAGACTATAATAAAGAATTGCCAAGTTCCAGTTCAAGATGAGGACAGGAGGTTTCTAAACTTACTTTCTCAAATCTCTAGGCATCTGGCAAAGAAGGGAAGGCTCACATCAAAGCAGATAGCAGAAGCTGGACACAATATCACCATGTACTGCACCCCCCACACACACCCGCCCCCAAGCAGGAACTCTCAGTTGGGAGGAAACTCCAAACCAGAAGCTTCTCCTTAAGGATCCAGGGGTGTGAAACCCACATCAAACACCCTCCACTTTTAAGACCTGCACTTAAGAGATGAGCTCCCAAAACATCTTGCTTTGAAAACTCACATGGTTTGTTTCCATGAATGCCCAAAGAGCTAATAGCAATCTGAGAAATGGCTCTTAAAGAGCTCATTCTTGGACTCACAAGCCTCAGGGCCCAGGGCTCCCTGACTCCCAGGAAGGGCTCATTTCAGGGGTGGATATGGGAGCAGGACCTGACGCTGTGTTTAGAGGGTGTGCAGTAGAGTCTAGTTCAAGATGTCTGCACATGTAACCTGAACAGACGTGTCTGTAGAGGCAGAATACTCCAGGATAAGCCCACTGGGAATTCCCTGATGACTTATCAAGGGTCTCAAGACATTTATGGAGAGAATCAGAAAGGTGGAGTACACGACCCTCATGGGGATAAGAATCGAGGACTTAAGACTGCAGCCTAGACAGCCAAACTCCACACACCAATGTGCTGCTTTATGACACAGCAACTGACGAAGACTGTGCTCGCCTGGACCAAGATCCTAACCTCTCCATCCCATAAGACTAGCTCTTCGTGCTGTGCCAGGCAGAGTCTCGTCAATGGACTCATTGCGCCTTGGGGTTCTTCCTTACAAGAAGCTGGAGGCTTCCCTCACCTACCCGTGCTGGCTCCAGGACCAGTAGGCTGAGACTCTGGGACTTGGGTTTGTTATCCCCCAATGCTCGCGTGTGATGTTATTACTGATTGTTTCGGAGTGATTATTATTAGGTTAATATTATTGTTATTAGGTTAGTATGGACTGGGAGTGAATCTGCATTCATAAAAGCTGAGTAAATCACACAGTCACCTGTGTTGGCTCCCTGTTATTTCTCGGTGCAAGTGTTTCCTGTAGGACCGGTGGTCGTGTAGGCGGCTCAGGCGCTTTCAGCTCTGCAGGCCTGGATCAGACGACCCTGGAAAGAACCGAAGGCTGGCTTATAGGAAAGACTACCGTGCAAAACACGCTCGCAATAGCTGGTCTCTGATTTCACACACATTTGGAGGCCTGCTGGGTTGTTCTCTGGCACTACCTTCGCTCTCCTGCCTTGCTTCAACCTGTACATGCCACTGTATTTTTCTTACTCTAGGCTTCTTTACTTTCTTAAGTTTGTATTTCTTTTCTTATTCTTTTTTCCCCCCAGTGTGTGACGTCTTTACCCTCTCCCTCAGTCACAGTTCAGAACACCAGTATCTCCCAGAGCGGGGTTTTCACAGGCCACTGGTGTCCCCGCTTTACGTCTGGCGCCCCAGGTTTACGTCTGGCGCCCCAGGTTTACGTCTGACGGCTCGGTTTTACGTCTGACGGCTCGGTTTTACGTCTGACGGCTCGGTTTTACGTCTGGTGCTCCCATCTTACGTCTGAGAGCCTGGCTTCCTGTCTGCTGTCCCCGTTTTCATCTGGTCCCGCTCTTTTCCATCTAGTCCCCTGTTTTAGCACCACGCTCTAACCAGCTGAGCTGAGTCCCCGGTTTCAATCTGGTGCCAGGTTTTTGCAGCTGTCGCCCGTGGACACCTGTGTATCTCCTGGCCCTGGTGGCCAGTGGGGATTGCACTCCTGGGTCCACAATACTAGAACCAATGGAGAAAGAGTTCTTGACTAGCCGCCACCTCCAGGACCAGTAAAAGGTAAGGGACTCAAGAGCTGAGTCTGTAACAGTGGCCTGTTGGCCTATCGTTACACCTGAGCCTGAGGGGCAGGCTCCTGATCAAACACATTAAGCTGTAATCCTTTCTAGAGAACTTTGAGGACAGGCTCCATCTTTGCGCTCTCCTTCGGCCGCATTCCAGAGAGCAGGTGGCTCCCAGATGGGGGTTGTTAGGTGCACCTGGTGCCTGTGTTGGAGCTGCGGCCCAGAAGATGACCCTTGATTGTCTGGCTCTGGTGGCCTGGGGTGCTTGCATCCCTGAGTCCCAGGAAACTGTAACAATTTGAGAGCCGGTTCTTGGCCAGCTGCCACCCTCAGAGCACTCCACCCACAGCAGGCTGAAACATACCCCCAGGCCTTCTGCGAAAGAGGCCTGTTTGCTAGTTCCGCAGCTTCAGCCTGAGGGACAGGCTTCAGGGTTGGTGAGCAGCTGGAGGCCTGGAAAATGTGAATTGGTGGATGCCATCTTTGCATTCGCCCCCTGCCTCCCAGCAGCTTGCCGGCATCTCCCAGACAGGAGCTGATACACTTGTCCGGAGTCCTGATTTTTGAGACTGCTGCCCAGAGGGCACCTCTAGGTCACTTCGCACTGGTAGCTGGGGGGCTTAAGCTTGCAATCCCAGAGGCCTGTACATATATTTACCTACTTTGAAAGCTGCTGCCTGAGGGTTTGGCTTCCAATCAGCCTGAAACTAAGTGCTGAGATTTTCCCCTCAGGGACAGTGACAGATCTTGTCACAAGATGCTTGGACAATCACAAAGGTTTGAGGGACAACCAAGAGCTGGGGCAGAGTTTAAGCATCAGGCTCATCTCCTATACAAGGCCACTGCTTCAGGACTAAGAGGGGTGGCCCTTTTATCTGAGGCATTGAACCCAACACAGAGTCAAACAAAGTGAAGAAACAAAGGACTATGCTCCAAAAAGTATAATAAAATAAAACCTCAGAAGGATAGCGAGTTCATGGATAGTAGGGATAGGGAGACACTATACAGATAGGATAAATACGAATGTCATTTCAACAACATGGGGTGAAAGGTGGCACTCTGAATCAGGACGGCTGAAGTTGGGACAATAGCCTGTGAGAGAAATGCTTAGGTGGTGGGATTAGCCTAGAAATTTGTGATCGATATGGTGGAACGGATGAGAATGATCAAAAGACATCTTATCTGTGCTTAAGCTATTATGGAAACATCCTCATTTCTGTAAGTAAACTGGGTGCCCACATATGTTCACTCTGTTGATACCACCACAAAGCTATGCTGTGGTCCACTGTGTTTTTAAATTGGAAGGAAGTGAAGAGCAGGGAGATTTTTCCTTAGCTTTTCTAGTCAACATCCCTTGATCCCTTGAACTTCACTGGACCTTCTAAGCACAGCATATGAATTTGCAGGAAAAAAAATGGTAACAGGCCCTGAGACTTTAGTCCAGCCTCTGTGGTGGGATGTGTTATCCCCGTGTGGCCTGATTCTCTGGTCAAATGAGCTGTTTAAGATGAAAATGCCAACTTTGGAAACTGTTTTCAGAATTCACAATGTAGCTAAAGAAGAGGTTAAAATTAAATGTTTTCATATTCATTTTGATTGGATAGAAATTTCTCTGGGTTTCTTTGCAATTTTCAGATGTACACTAAGGAGCTGAAGTTGCTGGGCCAGTAATACGGTTTACATATACTCATACATACTTGCATAGAGGACAAAGGGAAGATCTGGGAGACACATGATGCACAATAAATAATTACTGGCTTATTTATTTATTCACTATTCTTGTAGTTTGGGGTTTCAAATATTATAAAAGGTACAATGAATATAATCATGGAATTAACCGAATCTGGAAGTGAATTTCAATGCCGAGTGTGAGTATTATGATTAGGGTTGTGATAGAAGGTGGATAGCAGATGCATGTAGCCATGAATTAAGTTTCCTATTAAGCTTACATGCATCACTAGGAAAGGGAATAGGTAAGAATAGGTAAAAATTAAAATTTTCTTTTCAAACCAGTATTTAATATTTGACTATGTTTCAGATATTAGCTAGGTTTGTGAAGGATTTACGATTAGTCAAAGACTGATCTTCCTCTCTAGACATTGACAGACTGGTCATGGTAAGCCATGGACACAGGTAACTGGCGTTAATGACTCCATGCAGAGCACCTTGACAGAGGAAGTACTGCCGGACTTGAGTAGAATGAGAAGTGAAATCCCATTGAGAGGCCTATTCCAAAAGGCTTCAGTATTCAGGAAAACATCAATAAAAATAAAATAGTTTAGGGAACGTAATACTAGAGGAAGTAGTTTTACCGGGACTTGTGAGAAAGCCAGCCAGTTGTCACCCATGTCTGTCCACGCAGATTTTTTAAACATGTGTTCTCACCTCTGTGCTCGCTCCACTGCCTGAAGTCAGGTCCTCCTTATCTTGCTCCTTTACAGAAAACCAGCTCCCTGTCTTCTGTCTAGGGCCCTGTCTTGTTGGTTT